>QJNX01000232.1:0-100987 GCA_004155925.1 Monosporascus sp. MG133 | reverse complement strand
TATAATCCATACGATAGATACTATACCCAGTATCTTCGAACACGATAACTGATTAATGGTTTTTACGGTTAAGATAGATTATATACCTCAGTCCCATAGAACCTTACTCTGAAGCAGAACCTCACTTTAAAGCAGACTGCTGGGCCCCCGTAAGCACTTTATATTATATTAAAAAACCTTTTTTTCGATATTTTCCTTTCGTATATAAAACAAGTAACTTTAGAACCTTTTTTTTTTCTTATATTCGTAATCTGGTTTATATTATTAATTTCGTTCTTATTTTATTTTATTTTATTTTAAATATCCAAATATTAATAATTATATTACTTATAACCTATTTGTAGCTTTATTAACTTTTGTTAATTAAGTTTTACATTTTATTTTATTACGGAATTTCGTTATCTCGTTTATGTAATATATATTATTTCTTAAATCATGTAATCGGTTTAAAACTTCATTAAATAAATTTCGTTTTAAAACTGGTTACCGTAATTATCTCTTATTTATTATATATTATTATTAAATTTTTATAATCGTATCTATAATCGTAATTATATATAATTATTATCGTACGTTTTTATTAAAAACCTTATCCTTTTCGTTATATAATCGGAAATCGAAAGTTATTTTAATAATTAACTAAATCCATTTATTTGGTAGCTAACTAAATTAAAACGAGAACATTTAGTTTTAATTAGTACATAATCGAAAAAAATGTTACAAATAAGCCCAGGGTTTAAAAGATAATAAAAGCAATACCAGTTATATCAATATTAAGATTAGTTATAAAAAAGCTGTTAATGATGATAAGTGGTAAATGTTTCCAGGGTTGCGCCCGGCAAAAAGAGCTCCTAGAAATATATCAACGGTGCTAACTAACTGATCGGTCGAGCCATATTCTCGGTCCTGTACCCTGCACCATTTTAATATTTAAACTAAAACCCCGTTTAATAATAAATACTTTAAATGGGTATTAATATATAGGAATTAAAAATATTATCAGTTTAAATGCGGTTATTATTATATTAATTTATAAGATGAAATTTAACTTTTTATATATTTTTAAAGAATATTTAAAATTTTCTTTTAACGGTTTTCTAAACTTAATTTTTTAATTATTTTATATTATTAATATTAAAAATTAAAATAATTAAAAGCTCCATATATATATCATACATTATATAAGAATAGATTTATAAGCAAAATATAATATTTTAAATATTAATGAAATAAAATAAAAGTTTTTAAAATATAACGTTTTATAAAAGCCTGCTTTGTTAATATGAAAAAGTTTCAATCGTTTATTAAACGTATTCCGAGTTCGAGGTGATTAACTGCGGTATATTATCCTTCTTTATCCCTAATATCATTCTACTACATAAGTCAGCAGGTATGCGTAGTATGCAAGTGACGAGTGGGACACATCTTCCCCACTTTTCCGTTCATCAGCGTTTCAGGTACACCTCAAGAAGACCCAATGCACCCCTCTCGTGCACCTTGCGAATCTCGTATCTCGGATCGGCCTCCTTCAGCAAAGCATCGAACTCAGCCTTAGTCCGTTGCTTAGCGCCAAAGCTGACCATCATCACCATATCAGCCTGCCGCATCTCGCGTTCCCAGTACCGTGGCACGGTTCCCGGTTCCGGTAGCACGATTTCATTAATCAGCAGCGGCGTGTTTGGGGCGGAGCCTTCCAGCCCAGGCACCACTGATTTGAACATAGTGACCACGTCGTGGTCAGCCCAGTTGTGTACGCATTGGCGAAGAAGATAGGCGGCAGCACCCTTGTATGGTTGAGGCTCAAAGAAGCTTGCTTTTGCAAAGTACACGCGATCCCGGACATCATCAGTCAGTAACTTCTGGCCTTGGGCTAGCATATCGTCCGTTTCGTCTTGGACGACGAAGCTCAGCTGAGGGAACTCCTTTTGGATGAATATTAGACACCACTCCGGTCACCCCGCGATCCAGATTGCAGCTACTTACTTGAGCCAGAATTATGGAGACATGGCCGCTTCCACCTCCGATATCTACCACAGTCCCCTTGAGATCTGCCCAGGGGAAGTTGTCCCTCAGCTCGGTGACACTATTCTCCACTTCATTAAGTGTTCGCGGTCAGCATCGCGCTCGCTGATAAGAATTGAACCTACAAAGCGCCAGAGCCAATTAAGGAACGGGAATTTCTCACTTCGTCGCCAGCCGGCCATTGCCCTGGCAAATCGACCGGCGCGGTCTGGGTGCTTCGAATAGTACTGGAATATAGGAACGCCGTGCCGCCTGTAAAATGGGCAGTGTACGCTATCGGACTTATATGGATCCGCCTTAAGGGAATCGCCTGACTCCACGGCGGCCTTGATCATCTCATCAAGTCTGCAACGAGAGGTCAGTCGCGCCGCCATAGATGAATATCTCACAGTCTACAGGCTTACGAGTAGTGTACCACCGACCGCAATTCCTCGTCTCGGAGCGCGATGGAGAACGAATTGTGCGAAATGTACCCGGGCCTGCGTTCCTGGAAGAAACGATGAGTAATAAGCAAGCGCACAACACGGCTGGTTCGATCTTTGTCCAGCCCGGCTTTGCTGGCTAGCTCTTCCAAAGAGATATCCCCGCCAGCTGGTACTAAAGTGAAGAAGTCGAAGTCCAGGGCGATTTGGAAGGCCGCCAACTCATAACCTCGCATCAGGAAATGTCGGTAGAACTTTTCTGGGCCCTCAATGAGGCGTTGCAGGTCCTCCAAGGATGTCCTCAAGCTGCGCTGAATCTCCAAGAAATCCGTTGTACGTGGCAGACTGCCACTTGTAGAAGAGAAGCTTGGAGCAACGACGTTATTGGCTTGAAGGTACATGGTGATATCTTTGGCCTTCTCCAGGATCCCTTCGGCAAGGCCCAGGATGGAAATATTCTCCACATTATCGCAAGACATGATGAACAGGTAGGGTAGGAATTTTGCCAGCGCCCCTATATGAGAACTCTCTTGCCGATGATAGGGAACAGTTCTATCAGGGGCTTTTAAATGAGCAGATGCATGGTCCACGAATCGGCCGTTTTTGGACGGGTAAAGGAGTGCCCGGCCTGAACAAGGCCAGTGCAGATGACATATTCGAGCACATGCTGACGCCATGGACGTGCATCACCACCTGCCCGAGAAATCTCGGGCCGACCCACAATCGACCGCTACTTCCGAAAGACGATGAACGGTTCCGCATGCCTAACGCTCGGCCGAGGCTGCCCGAAGCCGACGCAGGGCAGTAAGGTACGTCGGCTTTGAGAAGACGCGAGCCTGGTACGGCACGGAAGCGATGCGCCACCTTAAAATTGAACCAATGTACCTGACATACGACTCCGATGAATACAAGCCAAGACCTGTCTAAGTCACCGCGAATACTGCTACAGAGAAGGAATCCATTGAAAGAGAGTTTCAACATACTCGCCGCTGTAGCCATGTCCTCCTTCTCATCGATTCTAGATGGGCCAAATGAGCCTGTAGCTATCGTTGGCATGGGTAAGACACTCTTAATCCCCCCAAGTTCCATATTGCATTATGCTGAATGGGCGCATTTACATACAGGATGTCGATGGGCAGGCGGTATCCGAGATCCTTCAGGACTGTGGGAACTCTTGAAAAATAAGCGCGACGGTTGGCGGGAGTTCGACGAGCCTCGCTTCTCCGCCAAGGGCTTTTACCATGGCAATGCGGATCGTCCAGGATCTATGAGAACTCGAGGCGGGTTCCTCCTGGATGAGGATGCACGACTATTCGACCACGCCTTCTTTGGCATCACGGGTCGTGAGATAGAGACCATGGACCCGTCCCAGCGAAAGCTTCTCGAAGTAGGTAAGTAACATATGATGCCTAGCAAAGTTCCCTGGTACCAGTGCTTACGCGGTACTGCCTTGATAATAAATAGTATACGAAGCTTTCGAGAATGCGGGGGAGACGTGGGATAGCATTGCAGGATCCCGTACTGGCGTCTATATCGGAAATTTTGCCTTTGACCACTTACTGGTCCAGGCACGTGACTGGGAAAATCCGAAACCATACGCTGCCACGGGGGCGGATACTAGCATCCTCGCCAACCGCATCAGCTATATTTTCAACATTCATGGCCCTAGGTAAGTGCGCAGAACTATCACCCGGATCCGCTCATAGCACGTACTCATAGTTAACTGTCTATAGTCTAGCCACGAACACTGCGTGCTCCTCGTCCATGTACGCGCTGCACATGGCTGTTAGTGCAATTCGCAACGGCGACTGTGACGGCGCTGTTGTAGCGGCGGCTAACTGGATCTCGGATCCTAGTATGCAGATTGTGCTGGACAAACTCGGCGCGCTATCTCCAACGTCTCGATGCCACACTTTTGACGCCTCTGCGGATGGGTACGCTCGGGGCGAAGGTTACGCCGCCTTATATTTGAAAAAGTCCTCTATAGCTGTGTTGGATGGACTACCTATCCGAGCTATGATCCGAGGGACGGCCGTTAACGCTAATGGACGAACCGGAGGCATTACGCGTCCTAGTGCTGGCGGCCAGGAAGATGTCATTCGTAAAGCCTACGAGAATGCGGGCAACGTACCCTTCTCGGATACCGCCTTTTTCGAGTGTCACGGAACGGGAACGCAGGCCGGCGACCCACTGGAAGTGTCAGCGGTTGGCAACGTGTTTGCTTCCTCCAGATCCGACGCCCCTGAAGATCGTCTGTTAATTGGCTCCATAAAGCCGAACCTCGGGCATACCGAAGGAGCCAGTGCTATCGCTTCCATCATGAAGGTAGTTTTGTCTCTCGAGGCAGGAGAAATCCCGCCGACGTACGGCATCGAGAAATTAAATCCGAACATCGACTTCGAAAAGGCTAAGGTCAAGGTCGTGACAAACGGTACCGTGCCGTGGCCCGAGGGCAAGCTTCGCCGCGCAAGTGTGAACTCATTCGGCTTTGGTGGGGCCAACGGCCATTGCATCATCGACCATGTCAATATCGTACTTCCCGGCTATGTGAAGCCCGGTATTGTCCGAGCTCCTAGTCCTTATACTAACGGCCACCTCAGTAATGGCTCTTTGAACGGTAGCCGGAACGGCCATGGAGCAGACACGCCGCTGCCGAAGCACTCCCCCGTGACTATCATACCAAAAAAAAGCGCGAGAGCTGATGCATCCACTCGTCAACTAGTGGTGCTACCGTTCTCGGGCCATAGCCCATCATCTCTCAAGCTGAACATTGACGCCTTATCCAATGTTATTGATCAGTGGCCCTTGGCAGACATTGCCTATACCCTAGGTTGCAAGCGTTCCCGATTGCGGCAGCGGTCCTTTCGCATAGTAGACAAAGACAACGTCACACCGGGGCTCGCCGTAGAGTACCGCATCTTCACGAGTCCGATACAGACCGCTAATGTTGGTTATGTCTTTACAGGTCAAGGCGCGCAATGGCATGCTATGGGTGCACAACTCTTCGAGTATAGTGTATTCCGGGCTGCGATAGTCTATTTAGACTATGTCTTAGGGGAACTGCCTACCCGTCCTTCATGGACGATTCTTGACACCCTGCTGGGTGCATATGAGCCAGAACATATTCAATCGCCCCAAGTGTCACAGGTTGCCTGTACGGCTATCCAAATAGGGCTTGTCGACCTTCTGGCTTCGTGGTCTGTCCGGCCTGTTGCTGTCGTTGGACATTCCTCGGGTGAGATGGCTGCAGCCTATGCGTCTGGCCATATCACGGCCGCCGAAGCTATCACGGCCGCCTATTTCCGCGGTCAGGCGGTATCCAAGAACAAAGAGAAGGGAGCTATGTTAGCCGTAGGCCTAAGCACGGATCAGGTCTCGGGATATCTCGATGGAAAGGAAGAGCAGATCAAGATCGCAGCAATCAACTCCCCCGGTAGCGTTACGCTATCCGGCGACGAGGATGCCATTCAGTTGCTCTCCGCAATACTGACCAATGACGGTGTCTTTAACCGGGTCCTTCGCACAGGCGGCAACGCATACCATTCTCATCATATGACGGCCCTTGGTAGCGACTTTAGCGATATGCTCTCGAGTGGAATCAAGCACATCGAAACACTTGGGCTGGTCGACCCAGTACAGCGTTATCCCTCTATTCTGTGGGTTTCATCAGTGATGCCGAATAAAATGCTACTTGACGGTGACGTGACGGTTTCGTACTGGAGGGCCAACCTTGAGTCACCGGTCAGATTCACCGAAGCCGTCACCAAAATGATGAGCCCGGAAGGTGGACCAGCGGTTGATGTACTGGTTGAGATTGGACCGCATTCAGCTCTGAAAGGCCCCTTGGACCAGATCCTGAAGAGCATCGGTAGCCCCGCGCAATATTCCTCGGCACTAAAGAGGGATGAAGATGGCCGAGTCTCGGTGTTGGAGCTCGCTGGAGTCTTGTTCAGTCTGAATACCGAGATCGACATGTCCGCAGTGAATGCTGTCGACGACAGTGCTCATGACGGCCAGGGGAGCCTCATACATGGTTGCACTGCCGTCGACCTTCCGACTTATCAGTACACATATGGGCCAGTGGGCTATTACGAAAGCCGGGTCAGCAAGGAATACCGACTTCGAAATATCGTCAGACACGACCTCATTGGCTCCAAGGTGCCGGGCGCCGCCAAATTCCAGCCCCAATGGCGGAATGTTCTTCGAGTGAAGGATCTGCCTTGGCTGAGTGATCACCGCTTGATACCAGGTGAGCAGGTAACCCATGTTCACTACCATGCTGAATCTGTACTAACGTTCTCGCCACCAGACGCCGTCTTCCCCGCGGCAGGCTTTATTGCCATGGCAGTAGAAGCTGCCGGGCAGGCTTATCGTGCCCTCCCCAACCCCTCTGAGATTACGGGGTATTCGCTGCGTAAGGTCAATATTGACACTGCATTGAGGATTCCAGAGGATGATTATGGTATCGAAATCATACTTAGTATGGAACTTGTAGATACAGCAACGGCTAAGTCACCCTCGTGGGCTAGATTTACGGTCAGTTCGGTTGCCCGAGATTCGAACGAGTGGACTGAACACTGCACTGGTCTGGTCAAGGTTGAGGTTTTACCGCCAGCAGAGAAGGACCGGATGAGCGCCGAAATGGATGCGAGATTCCCAGATCTAGACTCGTGGTACGAAAAATTCGCCGAAATTGGTATTGGATACGGTCCAATGTTTCGGCCGCTCTCGGAATTGCGTGTAGACCCCAACCGGAATCTAGCCAAAGCTTGCGTGGCGTTGAATAAGACCGCTGGGTCCGTTGGAGGGGGGGAGTCGGATTACGCTCTCCACCCAACTGCCTTAGACGCTACCTTCCAGTTAGGCCTTATCGCTTGTTATGGAGGGCAAACTGAGAGGGCTAATACTTCGTTCGTGCCGGTCCACCTGTCCCAGGTCTATCTGAAAGCCGGGGCCAGCCAAGACCGGGGAATAGCTGTCGCTCGGGGGAAAATCCAGGGCCTCCGGAGTGCATATGTCCAGTTGCAGATGATGGACCAGAACGGCGATGTTGTTCTGGATGTGGGCACACTGCGCCTCACTCGCTTTAAGGAGTCGACGTCAGCCGAAGAGGCCCAGTCCAAGAAGACTTTCAGTAGCCCTTTCACCAGGTTGGCGTGGAAGCCGGATATCCGGATTTTGAATAACAACCAGATTCGTCAGTTGTTCCCCGCCCCACCAGAAAACATGGAGGGGATTGCGCACCTGGAGAGGGCCGACATGATCTCGTGCTTGGTTGTGGCGGACATCTACGAGATGTTTGTGCGCGACGGTAACGGGCCACAACCAAAAGGGGAGCTGAGCCACTGGCTCGCCTGGGTTCGGAGATGCGTCGAAGACGATCAGCGCGCGAACATGGCTGAGGCCAGACAGCTGTCCCCAGACCAGCGCCGCCGGCTTCTCCGAAAACTATACGAAGAGGCGGGCGATCGGCCCGAGGCCATGGCTGCCAAGTGTCTGCATGAGAACATGGGGGAAATCCTCGAGGGGCGGAAAACCGGAATCGACGTCCTCGTGTCCGAAGGCCTGCTTACGGCACTCTACGAAACCGGTCACGTTATTGCCGGTTCTCATCCGCAGCTGTTCAACGTGCTAGACTGCCTTGGCCACGCAAACCCTAATCTTCGTATACTGGAGATCGGTGCCGGGACGGGCGCGGCGACGCGAGTGGCAATGAAGGCTCTCACCGGTCCCAATGGCATTAAGCGTTATGCCGACTATACCTTTACCGATATATCTGCCGGTTTCCTCGGGCTGGCGCGCGAGTTCATGTCTGATTACCACGACGTGAACTACTCGGTTCTAGACATCGAGCAGGACCCGCTGGCGAACGGATACGAGCCCGTTTACGACGTCGTTGTGGCGTGCGAGGCCATCCACGCGACCGCCAATATGGACAGGACGCTGGCACACTGCCGGAGCCTTCTGAAGCCTGGCGGCAAGCTGGTCTTGGCGGAAACCACGCGGATGCGAGTTATGCTTGGCCTTTTATACGGTACCCTGACAGGATATTGGTTAGGCGCCTCTGACGGCCGTACTGAGGGTCCCTTCATGGATCAACCCACCTGGGATTCGCGTCTGCAAAATGCCGGATTTTCTGGCACTGAGTTGTTTCTCGATGATTATCCTCACCCGCACAACTCGACCTCTATTCTGGTATCTACTCGCGTTGACGAACAGGATGTAAGGTACCGCGCCAATCACGGCGAACAAGATGCCGCTGTTATCCATCTTCTCCACGATGCCAACGGTGCGCCTCCCTTCTTGGGACAAATCGCTGCCGAGTTCGAGCGTCGTGGGATTACGTGCAGTACGTCCACGCTTGATGAAGCGTCGGAAACGATAGCTAGAAATTCGCGCGTCATCGTTTTTCTGAGTGGTGAAAATGATCTTTTCGACAGTAGCGAACATCGTCTCACGTCATATAAACATCTAGCTCGGAACACGGAGAGCATGGTCTGGCTGACGTCTGGCGGTATAATCAAGGGCCGTGACCCTCGCGCGGCTTTCATGATCGGGCTTCTGCGGGCGATCGCGACGGAGAACCCGGCAGGCCGCTTCCTCTCGGTCGACATCGACGCAGAGAATTTCGAGATTGAGGACGACAATCTCATTCGCAGTATTGTTGATCTTGTGTTCGCTTTGGAGGACAAAGGGGCCGACGAAAAGAGTCAGGACCATGAGTTCGCTTGGCAGGACGGCTGCATGTGGGTCAGCCGCGTTGTCCCTGACGCAGAACTCAGTGCTTACATTGAGCCCCTTGAAACGCCGACTCATCTAGGCGCCCAAATACTACCCATCGATAGTCAGGGACCCGTACGTGCGGCGTTCGAGACGCCGGGCGTCTTAGCTTCGCTTTACTTCCGAGCCTACACTGAGCTGCTGGAGCCTCTTCCAGCTGATTACATTGACGTCAAAGTTGCGGCTGTAGGATTGAACTGGAAAGATTTGGCCCTCGCGTCGGGCCGATTCGATGCAATTAGCAACGACCTCTCCTCCGAGTATGCTGGCGTCGTGACAAGCACGGGGAGCAATGTGGTGGGGCTATCCGTTGGCGACCATGTCTACGGTGTCGGTAGAGGCCACTTTGGAAATTACACGAGGGTGCCCGCGGCGTTTGCGAAGAAGCTCCAGCCCACAGACGATTTGCTCCAAGTAGCCACGATGCCCTTAGTCTACATGACTGCTATCTACGCTCTCGACCACGTTGCCCATCTCAGGCGAGGACAGAAGGTGCTCATACAGTCTGCCACTGGAGGCCTGGGACTCGCGGCAATCCAGCTCGCGCGGGCCCGGGGAGCTGAGGTCTTTGCCACAGTCGGTACCGCTGACAAGGTCCGCTTCCTGGCAGATACTATGGGCATCCCGACAGATCACATATTCCCCTCGCGGGATGCCGTGGCTTTATCCAGCGCTGCCAAAGCAACGGGTAAGGGTGGTTTTGACGTTGTCCTTAGCACCGTTGCCGGAGGCGACTTGCTGGCTGATTCGGTAAAAGCGCTAGGTCCCATGGGCCATCTCATTGACCTTAGCCGCGTGGACGTGCTCGAATCCAAAGAGATTGGCCTCGAGCTTTTCCAAAAAAACGCCAACTTCTCCTCGTTTGATCTTAACATTGTTCTCGACCATGATATGGAGCTTGGGCGCCAGCTAATGAGGACGGTGGACGAGCTCTACCGAGCTGGTCGCATTGCGCCGATTCGCCCCTTCTCTGTCTCGGATGTGTCGAAGCTGGACAGAGCCTTACAAAGCTTCTCCAAGGGTATACACATAGGAAAGATGGTGGTATCTTTCCAGAACCCGGACTCTGCCGTCAAAGTGGTGCAACAACCGCCAAAAGCAAAGTTCGTCTCTAAAGCGCGTTACGTTATCACTGGAGGGCTGGGGGGGCTCGGTAGATCCATAGTAAGGTGGATGGTTGATCGCGGCGCCAACGATTTTGTTATTCTCTCTAGACGCGGAGTCTGCACGCCAGCGGCGCAATTACTGGTGACCGATCTCACAGCTCGAGGTGTCAGTGTCGAGGCTATCGCATGTGATGTTAGTAACAGAGAAGACGTTGTGGCTACCATTCAAAGGGCCTCGTCGGCTGACCGTCCGATCAGAGGCGTTGTACATGCAGCTCTTTCACTGTCCGATCTCTCTTTCGACAAGCTTACCATCGATCAGTGGCAGAGAGGCATTGCGGCCAAGACTCTTGGAACTCTGAACCTGCACGAAGCCACGGCTGCCTTGCCGCTGGACTTCTTTATTATGCTCACATCCACCGAGTCTATCTGGGCACCGCCAACGCAATCCTCGTACATCGCGGCCACTAACTTCCAGGAGTACTTTGCGCGCTACCGCCGGCGCCTCGGTTTGCCTGCATCAACAGCGGCGTACGGCCTTGTCACCGACGTCGCATCAGATTTCAAGCACACTTCATTCGGAACGGAGGACATGTACGCGCGCAATAAGGCATTGACCACAACCGAGTGGCAGGTTCTCGCTACGCTGGAGCCAGCCTTTTTGAATTCAACTTCTTCTTCGCAATGGGTCGGCCAGAAGCACGATCCGTTGTCGGCGGCCAATTTCTTCACCTGCCTCGACCCAGCCGCCTCTGCGGCAATGACGTCGACGAACGTACCTCGGTGGTACAGCGACGGCCGCGTGTCGCTCATCATGCGTGCCATGACTGACGCGCAGAAACATGCTAAGGACGACACAGGTGACGGTGGGGCCAACAATTCCGCGTCTGTGTCAGCAGTTTCTCGTCTGCGCCACGCTTTCGACGAGTCCATCAAAGCCGGTCCGGGTGAGCGGGCCAGCACGGTCGAGCTCGTCATAGAGGGGATCACCAAGATCATCGCGGAGATGTTGTTCATCGACATAATGAATGTGAATCCGGACAAGAGCATTGCTGAGCACGGCGTCGACAGTCTCATCGCTGCCGAGTTGCGTCACTGGTTCCATCAGGCCTTGAGGACAAACCTTCAGATGCTGGATCTGCTGGACGCCCAGAGCAGTATCAGGGTCATGGCCGAGAATATTGTCGACAACGCATTGAAAGGCTGAGGTTATGGACGGAGAAGCAAAGATTTGACGTGCTCTCTACGGGCTTCTCGTCTTGTGCAGATAGTCTATATCAGGAATTAGGTCATGAGTGAGTGTTAACTCGCTGGAACTTTGCCTTTTAAGGTAGATGAATGATTGTATAACTGACGGCTATTTCGCCTTCCAGTATTTTTTTTTCAATAAATGGTATCTGTGATCAGTCTCTTTTATTTACTTGGCCACTTAGAAGGGTTTATCTGCTAAGGGGCGACAAGGAGTTAATTGCAACAATTTTTTAATGGGTCATTAGCTGTCAGATATAGGGGACATCAGTTATGTTGTATTAGATGGCTAGTTACGTACGCTCTCACAACGCGTACTGATCCTTGTAATAATCTAGCCCCGGAACATATATGTTCCGATCAGAGGGATCTTTCTGTCAGATATAAGGGACATCAGTTATGTTGTATTAAATCGCTAGTTGCAGGTGCTCTAAAACGCGCACTACACTTTAATATAATCTAGCTACGGAGCATATATTTTCCGATCAAAAGGAAACTCTCTATATATGGGGTACTAACGTACCCCCTGCTAGCTAACACACCCCCTTAACGCCTTAATGCAATCATGGCATTAATCGTTATTTTTTACCACTTTCTAAAGCCATAGTTATTTATTCCACCTTTCCTCCGGTAATTAAATTTTTTTAATTAACTAATTCCTTATTTAATATAATTTTTTAATTTTTTTTCCGTTATTTTAAAATTTTTATAATATTTATTAATTTTAATTATTTTTTAAAATAATTAAAAACTTTTCGTAATAAGGTTTTAATTAATTTATTAATTAATATATCGTTTATAAACGTATAATTTATTTTTATTAAATTTATTTTTATTATTTTTCGTAATTAATAATTATATATATTTACGTATCGTAATTTTATTTATAAAAATACGATATCGGCGTTAATAAGCCGTATAATTTATTAATTATGGTATTATATATTTAATAATTCCGTATTTAAAATAATTTTTAATTTTTTAATTAATTAAAAATTAAATAAAATTTTTTTATAACTTACGTAAAATATAATAATTCCGTTTCGGTTATAAAAATAATTATCATATCTTATTTATTTACTTATTAATTTATAACTTTTTCGAATAACTTTATAACGTAAATTTAAAAATTTTTTCGGTCGATTATATTATCCGTAAAAAAAATTTGATTTTAAATATTTATTAAATTTTTATTACCGAATTATAACGTAAATATTTTGGTTTTAATTAAATATAATATAATTCGATCGGTATTTATATAATATATATTATTAAAGTTTATATTAAATCGTATAAATCGGGATATTATAAAAAATATATCGGGTTACGTATTAATTAAAATATATAAAATAAAATTAATTTTTTTGGGATATTTATTAACAAAACCTAAATAAGCCATAATAAAATTTGGTAATAATTTAATGCTAATTATTAACGTTTTTAAAAAGTTAATTAAATTTTTTTATTAAATTTATTTTTAATTATTTTGTTTCCGAAAAATTATTATAAGTTTTTATTTTTTATAAAAGTATACCGTTTTTATATTTATCGAATTAATTAATTAACGAAATTTTAATACTTTTTATTATACGTAATAATAATATTATTAACGTATAAAAATAAAAATATTTTTTTAATAAATAAAATAATATAATTCGTAAAAAACGGGGTTAAATTTTAAATTTTTAAACGTATTAATAAAATCTTTTTATTAAAATAAAAAGGATTTTTTTAATCCGTATAATACCTTTTTAATTAAAAAACTTTTATTACGTTATAAGTATTTTAGGGGTATTTTTATATATATTCTATAAAATAAATTCGTATTAACGAAAATGTTTATAATATTATATTATTTAAATTTTATGTTAAATTTAACCGTAATAACGATTAAAACTTAAAATAATCTTTTAATTAACGTAAATACGTATATATTTTTATAAACGTTTTTAAATTATTAATCGTTTCGTACCATAAAATGGACCTTATATTTTTTAAACTAGTTATATTTTTATATATTTTAAAACTTAATTTTTTTAACAAAAAATTAATTAACAGCTTTTTAAAACTTTATCTTTTTATAACTTTATAAATAAACCTTTTCGGTTTTATAAAATAATTTCTTTAACGGATATATATTTAATTTTTTATAATTTCGTAATAGTAACGGTAAGTTTCGTTTATATATCCGGCTTAACGGCTTAAGTAACGTTTTTATTTTTAATATATTAAAACTTTTCCGATTAAAATAATACGTATTTCGGGTCCTTATTTACTTTAAACTTCCGTAATTTACCGGCCGGTTATTAATTATCTTTATAAATAAGTTAACCATTTTATATTAAAAGTAACTTTTTATATTTTATAATCGTTTCGAATAATATTATTTCGTTACGGAATATATAAGAAACTTACGTTTTTAATCCGTAATAATCGTTTATTAATACTTAATTAGACGAACTTTTCGATTATTACATAAACGTTTATACCGACAACGTATTAATTTATTCCGGCTTTAAAACAAAATATTAAAAATATTAAAAATATTAATAAAAAATTATTTACCAGTTATATAAACCTAATCTTTAAAAAAGTATTAAAAAATTCAGGTTAAAAAAATTATTTTAATATTATTATAAAAATAAGTATAAATATTTTTATTAATTTGATTAAAATTAAAATAATTTAAAAATAAAAATTCGAAAATTTTAATAACCTTATTATAATCCGTTTATTTACAAAACTTTATAATTACATACGAATATTTTATTACCATAAAAACGGTATAACCGAATTATTAAACCGTTTATTAAAAAAATTTTTTTTTCGTAATAAAACCCGAATAAAAATAAGTTTTCGAAAAAAATAAAACGGTTCGCTTACAAAACTTTAAATTTTTTTTTCGACCTAATTAACCGATTAAAGTAAAAATAAACGTATCCTGTAACGTAACCGGAAGTATTATTTAATAATAATAAAAAAACAACGAATAAAAACCGGTAAGATATTTTTCGAAAATTATAACCTTAGTAAAAAAGGTATATTTTATCTAAAACCGAAAATTACTTATTATAATTTAAACTTTCGAATATTATTATCTTAAGCTTTAAAAAAAAGTTTTTTTATTATAACCGATTATTTAACCTTATTATATTTTACGAATAAACGCATTTTTTTTTAGGTACCAAATCCGATAAACTAATTTCTTTTTTAATTTCGATATTATTTTTTAATATCGACCTAATAAAAAAACCTACCGCAAATACTTTATTACGAAACACGGTTAATTTATTTATAATTAAAGCCCGAAAAAAAGAATTTAAACCTTAATTCTGCCGGAATAATTAAATTTTCTTATCGTTATTATTAACAAAATACCGATTAAAGTACGAATCGAAAATATTCCGTAAAATGCCGATTTAATTAACCTTATCCGTTTCGAAAACGAAACGTAAAATTTAAGTAAAAAAAACGATAAATTAATAATACCCGAAAAAATAATTAACGGCCGTATTTTTTTCCGTATAATATTTATCCGCAAGATTTACGTATCTAAAATATTTATATATTTTAATTAAAATAAAATAATTAAAATATTATTATAAAAATATACTTAATTCCGGCTTAAATAAAATATCCGATAATATATCCGGAATTATTATAATTACCGTTAAAATAAAATACCTTAAAATAAAACCCCGGAATTTTTTAATCCTTTTCTTATTCCGAATAATATTTAGGATTACGTTAGCGTCGATAAAAAAAATATACCGAAAAATTATTACGGTTATAATTATATATAAACTTTTATCGATAAATTTAATAAAATTATAATAACTTTATTAAATAAAAAAACGGATGTTATTAAAATCTTAATTAACCGATATTATTAATATTTATATCGTTTTTTTAAAAATATCCGGTAATTAAATTAATAATAACGTAAAATAATTCGTTTTTTAATTTTTAATTAAATTAAACGAATTTACCGGTATAAAATATTATCATAAAAATATTTTATATCCGTAAATTTAAAATATTTTTAAATTTATAAATTAAAAATTAAATTAACGTTTATATTTTTATATTAATAAATACCAAAACGATTAAAACGTATATATACCGGTATTAAATTTTACGTATAATTTATTATAATATTTATCGATTAATATAATTCCGTTAAAAATTATATTAAATAAAAATATCCGGAATTTATTTTTATCAAATTTGAATATAATAAAGGCGGAATCGAATTAATTTAACGGATATTAATAATTATTAAACGAATTAAAAACGTTTAAACGTTTATAAAAAAACCGTATTAAAATTATAAAAACGTTAAACGGTATAAATTAATAAAAAATATTTTTTAACCGATTTTAAAATTAATAATAAAGAATCTTTCCGTAAAATAAATTTCGTAACGTAAATATTAATTACTTATTTAAACTTATAATAAATAAAACTTTTTAAAATTTTTAAAAAATGCGGATATAATTTTATTTTTAATTTATGATTAAATTATTAAATAATTAACTTATTTTATACCGATCGGTTGCGTAAAATTAATAATAATCTGTTACCTTAATAAATTTAAATATTACCGTTACTTAAAAAAATTAACGGTATATTAAAATTTGAAATAAAATAAATCGAATAATTAAAATTTAACGGATACCATAAAAAGTTATAATATTAAGCCAAATAAAAAATTTATAATTCCGACAAAATATAATATTCCGACAAAAAATAATATTCTGCAATTAACTTTAAAAACATCCCCATCGTAATAAAACGGTTCCATACGGAATATCCTAAAATACTTAAATTACCGATCTACTTATAAAAATAAATACGTATAACGGTTACCGACAAAATTAACGAAAACTATCCCGATAATAATAAGGCCGCAAAAATAAAAACCGGACTAATAAAAAAAACGGTACTTATAACTAACAAAAACTTGCATATTTTTTTTAATCGTATATAAGTTTTTAAAAGGGGGTAATATAACGGTAGCTACCAGAATCAAACCGTAAAGCTGGCAACCGTTATATGGGGCTAATAACTGCCAGATGGACTAACCACCTGCCACATAGAAAGTGGAGATATTTATAGATCTTCACGCACTTTGCGGCTCTGCGTTTCTTTCCTTCTTTTCTTCAGCTTAAAATCTTCGTTCATAGCGCCAATAAACTAGCTACCATACTATATCAATGCTGGCCATAACAATACCTATAATTACTAAAGCTAAAGGTTTAAAAATTTTTTTTTCTAACAGCAACCTATCCCTGCCCCTAAAAAGTCCATTAAAATATAGCCTAAGGAATCCGACCAAAAATAAAGAAAAAGTTAAGAAAGCCCATAACGCAAAGCCGGGAAAAGGAAAAAAAAAGGAACTTATAATTAACGAACGACTGGACCTTATAGCCAAAAAGGTTATAAATTTCAAACAGAAAAACGCCAGGCTTATTAAATAACTAAAAGAAAAAGCCCCCGTACCCCTTTTAAGAATCATTCCTTGCCCAAGAACCCCAGTTCCCCTTATTTAGTCGAAACCTGGAAAGAATAATACCCTTTCCTACCTATTACGGGATACTTAATATCAAAAGATATAAGCTAATTATTTCCAAACCTTATGATAAATCCATTAATATGGAAAGCTTCCTAATTAAGGCCAGATTTTACCTTAAATGATACGAAAGTTTTTTTATGGAAAATTAATAAAAAATAATAACTATTTCGTAGTTATTTATTAAAAAGGTACACGATTAGTTTAAACCTATTTTTAAAAACTACCTAACAAATTACTCTAACGATTGCCTAAATACTATTAATTATATTTTCAGTAATTATAATAACTTTAAAGAACGAATGCAAGCTTTATATAAAGATACGAACAAGTAATAATACGTAATTAAAAAAATCCCCGATTTAAAATAAACTATTTTAGCAGCCGAATATATAACCGAATTTAACCGTTTCGTAACCATCTTCAAACTCTTACAAAATAGAATTATTTTTCCCCTATTATAACGGCTTAAAATCCAAGGTTAAAAATAAAATATTTAAGGTACCTAAAATAAATCCCCTTAAAAATTATACAAATAAGGTTATTATTACCAACCGACGTACTTTTAATCGATACCTTAAAAAAAAAAGGACCAGCAGACGAAATAACGATAAACGCTCCAGTAACAAAAAAAAATAAAGGATAAATTCCAAAAGAAAGTTAGTATTATTTTAACGAAATCTAAAAAAAATAAATCCAAAGTTAAATACTTTAACTATAGCAAAAAGGGTTATTTTAAAAATAAATATTACTTTTTATCAAAAAAAGGAATTCTTAAAAAAAAGGATTTTATAGCCCAGAAAAAAGTCCGCGTAACCGAACGAAATATAAATAGTAAGAAAAAAGGTAAAAAAGAAATAAACCTTATTTCCGTCGATCAAAAATTTATTATTACTACGACCGACAGGGTTAAAAATAACAATTCAGATTATAAAAATTATGCTATTTGCAAAAATAATACGGCCAAAGGTTACAAATATTATCCCGGACGAATAACTTCCAAAGTAATTATTACGTTAAAATATATTTATTACCTCGATATATAAAAATGTAAAATATACGACCAAACCGGTTAATTACGAATAAATTTCAGTAACTATAAATAATTAACCCCCGAATATTATATTTTTCCTAAATATATAATATACTTAAAACTTTTAACAGATAATTATAAGTTTTTATATTTTATTATTTATTATAATTATAATTATCTTATTTATTTACGCGTTAAAAAAGATAATAACTTTTAGCCGGAATATAATAACGAAATTTTTATAAAACCAGACGATAAATATAAATACATAAAAACCTCCTAATAACCAGATTACCCTAAGTCTTATTACTTATACCTTAAGTTAAAACAAAGTCGGGAAGTTATAACGTAAGGATACTTATATTATTTACTAATATTATATAATAAATATGAACTTTTACCTATAAAAATGCCCCCTTCGGAAATTTACCTTTCTAACCCCATAATTCGTAAAATATAGAATTTAAGGAAAAACTAAAAGAAAATAATTATCTTTAAATGCAAATTCGGTAACAAAAAATGGTTTAAGTATATAAATAATTACTATACCAAGTACGTAACTAGGAAATTACGCGAATAAAAACGCCTTTTAACCCTTAAGGTACGTTAATTAAAAAATTATAAAAGCTTTCAAAAATAAGGTACCGAAAAACCCTTATATATAAAATCTTATAAAAAATAAAAATAAAAATACAGAATTAAATCGAAATTTTAATTTATTATAAAAATAAGATATTTAATACCAAAATTAACTTTAAAGCGGAAGGAAACTTATCTCCCTAAAGGTAATTAAAAAGTATTAAATCCCTTAAAAATATAAATAACAATTATACAAATTACGGATAATCGATAAAAGCTTATTTAGCTATAATAATAATCGAATCCTCCGAAAAACAAAGAAATTTATGGTCCAAATATAAGGACGTTTAAAAAAAGTTATCTTCGATATCGCCGACATTTCAAGATACGATATCATTCTGGGAATTCCGTAATTTCGTTCCAGCAATCTACGGATTAACTAAAGAAATTAAACGTTTTTATAAAATAATTTTAAAAACAAATTTATAAAATCTGATATAATTAAAAGAACCAGAACTTTTAACCTAATAACAACAATATCCCTTAAATATGGACGATTTAAAAATTTATTTAAAAAAAGAACCCGAAAAGAATTACTTGATTATAATTAATAAACTTACAAAATTTGTATTAAAAAAGAATATTACTTAAAACTTTATTAAATTTATCATATAAACCCTAAAAAAATTAATGTTTTTAAAAAAGATTTATATTTAAGAATCCGAATTACTTATAAAATATCCAGTTATAATAGTACCAAGAATAAAAAATAATAAAATTAAGATCGCTAAAAACGAAAATTAATATACCGACGAATATATAACTATTAATAACGAAATAATATTATTATTAAAAATAAATATCCCTTAACGTTAATAAATACCATAAAAAAAGTATTAATAAAACCAAATAATTTATAACCTTAAATTTACTAAACGGTTATTACCTAATCCGAATAACTAAAAGCGAAAAATAAAAACCCGTTTTTAAAATTATTTATGGACGTTATAAATATAAAATTATGTTATAAAAATTAACTAATACCCTAACCAGTTTTTAATATATATTTATTATTATCTTACGGAAATTTTTAAATAAATTTGTTTTCGTTTATTTAAACGATATTTTTATTTATTTAAAAACTTTAAAAAAGTATAAAAAATACGTTACTTAAGTTATAAAAACCTTTAAAAAGGTTAATTTGCTAATAAACGTTAAAAGAACCGTTTAGTATATCTAAAAGCTAACCTTTTTAAATTTTATTATCATTTTTAGATACATTTAAATCTAAAATTTTAAATTGGAAATTATTAAAAGTTAACCGATTCCAGATAAAGTTACCGTTATTAATATCCGCTAATTTTTGAAATTTACCGGTTACGTACGACTCTTAGTTAAGGACTACGGCAAACTTGCTAGCCCTTTAACCAAGCTTATTACCAAAAAATACGTCGGAAAGAAATTCGAATTTATAAAAAAAATTAAGAACAGAATTATTAACGCGCAGGTAATTAAGCTACCAAACCATAATAATAAAAAATAACTTAAAATAATCGTTTTAAATTACGCCTTAAAAGCAGTTTTAAAATAATTAAAAAATAACGGAAAATAATATCCTGTAACGTACTTTTTAAAGCTTTTAAAAACGCAAAATTTAGGTACCCTATTTACGATAAAAAATTATTAACGATTATTTTAACATTTAAAAAATAAAAACCGTTTTTTAATAAAACTAAAAAATTATTCGATATTTATTCAAATTATAAAAATTTTGTTCGATTTATAACGACTTAAAAACTAAATAAAGGCTATAAAAATTGGATAATTTTCCTATCCAAGTTTAACGTTAAAATCTATTATATTAAAAGCCAAAAAAAATATTTAAGCGGATATTTTAAGCCGAAAAAAATTACGATTCGAAGATTTCCAAACGATATATATAGGTATTATATCGTAAGGACGATAAGACAGTATAGTTATATATAACCTTAAAACAGCCAACTTCGGAAAGGTTAATTTAATTTAAAAACTTTTACGACTTGAAAAAATAAAAAGAAGTTAAATAACTAAAGGGAAATAATAGAAATTAACTATTAGTTTACGGCAAAATTTATATTTCCTGCCAGTAATAAAAAAGATTTATTAAAAAGTTTTACGAAAATCCTTTATATGGATATTAAGAAATATTTAAAATTACCAAGCGATTTTAAAAGAAATTTCACTTTTTAAAATTCTGCCAGATAATTAAATAAATAATTAAAAATTACAACGTTTATAATAAGGTTAAGGTAGTTTGTTATAAGTTATATGGCTTATTATAACTTATAAATATACCTAATAAAACATAAAATACCATAATTTGGAACTTTATTATTAATTTCCGTATATTAAAAAATCCAGTTATTAAAATTAAATACGATATGATATAAATAATTATTAACAAATTTAACAAATATGGATATTTCCTACCTTTAGAGGAACCGTAACGGTAAAATAATTAATTTACGCCTTTATTTAATATTATTTCGACAAATACGGAATATTAGAAAAATTTATTTTTAATCGAAATAAATTTTTTATATCCAAATTTGGTACCAGTTTTTTCAAATAAATTAATACTAAATTAAAATGTTCGATAATTTATTATTCCTAAATAAATAATTAAATAAAACGATTTAATCAAACTTTAAAATAATACTTTCGAAATTATATTAATTATTAGCAAAATAATTAAATTAAACTTTTGTTATTTATATAAATAACTTATAATATATCCGTTAACGAAAATATTAATATATTACCTTATATAACTATATATAAACATAATATAATAACTTAACGACTGAAATAATTAATGCGTAAGGTATTAATTATTATTATAATAACTTTACGAATGAAAATAATAATAACAGAAATTAAAACGATATAAACCTAATTTTAAATTAAGTTATAATTTTTGCAACAAAAAATGACCTAATATTATAATAAGAAACAAATTAAGGGATTAATTTTAACAAAAAGAAAATCCATTTATTACGCTAAAAACAAAACGTAACGTTAAACTTTTCCCAAAGTAAAATAAAAAAGCCTAATAATAAACTTAATTTTAAAAAGCTTAATCCCTTTAAAATCGAAAAGGTTATTTTAAGAATTAATTACAAACTATTACTACCCAAAACTATAAAACTATACCTTATGTTCCATATTTCCTTATTAAAACCAGCCCCAAAAAATACCCTACTTAAAAAAAACATCGAAATCGAAAAAATATTAAACTTTAAAATGGTTAAAAATAGAATCCAGTACTTAATTAAATAAATAAATTACTTACCAAAAAATAATACATAAAAGCCATTTAAATACCTAACAAATACGATGGACCTAATTAAGGACTTCTACCAGCAAAATCCTAACTAACCGTTTTTAATCCAACCAAAGTCGCAAACGATAACGGTTTTTTGCCCAAATTTAAATTTAAAACGTTTTAACCGAAAAAAATAAAAACCTTTATTATAACGTTTATTTTAAAAACAAGCCGCGTTTGTTCCGTTTTTATACGACGTTACTTTTTTTCCAACCTTTTCCGTTTTTTAGGTAATTTAATTCCAAACTTTTTTAAATTTTTTTAAAGTCCTTTTTTTTAAGATTTTATTAAAAACGTAACCGTTTTAACTTTTTAATAAACTTTTTTAATCTTTCGTTTTATTAATGCCGTAATTTAATTAACCCTTTTTTTGTTACCTTTTATTTTCTTTTCGCGATTTTTTAAAATATTAAAAAATTATTTTCACTTTTTTATTACTTCCGGAATAAATAGTTTTAAGTTTCGTTTACTTTTTTAAAAAGATTTATAATTAAAACGTTACAAAATAAACATTAGTAACGAATATAATAATCGTAACTTTAACGCTCCAAAATAAAACAATAATTAGTTTTATTAAATCGAATATAATTAAAATAAGGAAATATTTTAATACTAAATATTTTTATCGAATTAGTACGAATATTACAGAAATTACGTTAATTTGGACATAATTTTCTTTTTCCTTTTTTTTATAAATACGACTTGTTATAATAAAGTTAACTAAAAACAGCTTAAAAAACCCTTTTTAACAAATAATAAAAAAATCATTTACGGTTTTATCTTTAAAATAAAAATCCTTAAAAAGGGGAAATAATATTATAATATAAAAATAAAGGGTTTTATTTAAAAAAAACCTATTTTCGGAAATCTTTAAAAAAAGCTTTAACCGGATAAACCTCGGGTAAGGAAAAGTTTAACTTTCCCGTGCCAAGGTTTAAGTAATTTATTTAATCTAAATAATCTAAGTAGTTTAGAATTAAATTATATAAATTATATAAATCAAATAAATTTACGACATACTTACTTGTTAAAAATGGATATATAACGAACGGTTTCCTATATAAATAATACCTATTTAATTCCCTTTTTTAGCTATTAATCTAAATCTTTAATCAAAAACGTCATTTTTTAGTTAAGGGAAAAGTCCGCAAACCTCTTTAACGAACACCTTATTCATTATACTATTATTACCTGCAAATCAAAATCCCCATTTCGGATACTACTCATGCTTCCAGGTGGATATATAACAGGTTCGTTACATAGTTTTATATACTTTAATAATAATAATGGCAACCGTATTATCAACGTTTTTAGTTATTTATAAGGGATTTAAGAATTAAGATTATTTTAAAGGTAAATTTCGATTTAAAATATATACGTTTAAAATATAAAATTATTGTAATTTTAATTAGAATATTTTATAGCCTGTTGAATTTACGAAACCCGATATAATTATTTATCCGAAAAAATAATTTTATTAAACGTCATAAACGACGCGAACGATTAATTTATTTTCCGAAATTATATATATCGAAAAAGCCGATCGAACGGGCTATTTAATAAATACGTTTAAAATAATAACAAGAGCTAAATAAGTTTATACTTAAAGTTTTTTATATATATTTACGAAAACTGAAAGTATAAGAATTTCCGTAAAAATATTAATAACCTGACGAAATGGATTTTGGAATTTATATTTTTAACGATTAAAGAAATAAGTTTTTTCCTAAAAAAAACTTACAAAATAATACGTTAATTTAGTTAAATCTGGTAAAATATACGACAGTAGGTTTTTTGTTAATATTTAACGGAAATACCGTAAACGGTTAAAATAAATTTCGAAGTTAATAAAGAAATTAAGTAAATAAATGGTAAAATATTAAAGATTTATGGCTTAAGGATAACGATACAAAATGTTAAAAACGAAAACGACGATCGTATAGATTAACAATTTATATATAATATTAATTTTTATTATCGGGATTTAAATAATAATATTTTAAACAGTAAATAAAAAAAGATTAATAACGCTATAATTAATTATTAAAAGCTAATTATTAATTTTCTAAAATTTTAAAATATTAAAATATAAATTATTTATAATTTATATTAAAAAAACGTTAAAATAACGTTTCCGGTATTTTACGGGATATTTATAGGTTTTTTTAATTAGGACCATTTTAATTAGGAAAAAATTAAGGATATTAATCTTTAATTATCAGGAAAAACTCTAGGTCGTAGGTGGAAATAAGGTAGCCGTAAAAGTTTTTATTTAAATCGAAACGGTAATAAACGAAAGTATTAAAAGTCGGATATATAAGGTATTTGTTATAAAATATATTTAAATACCGTTTATATATTTTTTTATTATTATTATGTATTTTTTAAAAAAGCTTTAATGGATTTTTGTTTTAACCGTAAGATGGTAATATATGTCGAAGGCCGAATTGTTGCCGATTAATCCTTGAAGGAAAAGATCGACCGTGAATTAAAAATTATACAAAAATTAATTATTTAAGAAATAAATTCATTTTTAAAGGAAATAAGACGAATTTTAACGTATTTCTGATTTTTAATTAACGTGAAATAATAAACGTTAGGTTTTATTTTCAAAGAAAATTTATTTATTTTGGATTTAAGGTTTATAATATATATTTATTTTTATTAATAAGTTTTTAAATTATAAGATAACGATTTAAGGCGACAAAATATATATAAGGAAAAATTTCGTTCCGATTAAAAGAAACGGAAAAGTAAACGTATTATTTTAAAGTTTTATAAGTTTAAAAACTTTACGTTTATACGATGTTATTTATTACGAAAACTTTGCGTCTAACTTAATATTATTCCGATAATTTCGAAAAAAAAGGTTATTAATAAAATAACAGAAGAATTAATAATTATATTCGAAATAAATATAATTAAGGAATTATTACATTAATAAATAGTTTTAATTAATTTATTATCGAAAATATTATCGTAATAATATTTTATATAATTTTGGTAACTTATAAACGAAATATTAATTTTTAAATAAAAAGATTATTACGTATAAGTAACGGTATTATATACTATTTACGGTTAAATTATTTAAGTTTTAAAACAATCGTTTAGTTATAATTTTACACGAAAAAATCCGTTTAACAAGTTTTATAATAATCGAATATTAAATTTGTAATAAGGCGAAAATCAAAAAGTAAATATGCCGCAAGCAGAGAAAAAAAATATTCCGATTAAGATAACGAATTATTATCGATTTTCTAAATTTAGAAAAAGTTTTTAAGAGATAAAAATACGTTATATTTATTACCGATAAATATTTAAGTTTTATTTAAAATATTTATTTTAAAAATCGCAAATAAAATATATTATTTATTAGGTTTCGATATTTTTTAAAAGTTTCAAATAATTAAAATAAACTATTTTTATAATTATTCGTGTATAATAAAGAGATTTTAAAAAATTATTAATTTCGAAATATGGTTTAATTACTTTTTTTTAATATTAAATTTAAACCTTTAGTACCGTATATTTAGGTTTAAAACGGAGGTATAAAGTATTTAAAAGATATAATTAAAAAGAAAATAATTATGATACGAAGTAAAACTAAGTTATTTTCGTTTTTAATCGTATATATTTTTAAATATCCTTTTCCAAAGCAAAATTTATACGAAATTTATTATATTTATTTATTATATAAAGATAACATTATAATATTTAATTTAAAGTTTTAATAAGCCTATTTATAAGTATACGGTTATCTAGCTTACGTTAGAATAATTATTATTATAAAAAAAAACAGAAACTTTAAAAGTTAAATTTTAAAGTATAAGTTAATAATTTTACCGGTTACCAATTTACGACTATTTACGAAATCTGGAACTTATTAATTAATAAGGTTATTATTATTCGAAACATATAATTTAATTAAAAAGTTATTTTTTTAAGTAATATTAAAATTTTAAAAAACGATTTTTTATACGCTATAAGAAAAAGTTATAAAAATTATTCCAATAAATAAAAATACCTAATTAGGTTAATAATTATTTAATATATATATATAAAAAAAACGAAAACTTAAACAGAATAATTTAGTTACCGGTTAAATAAAAAAATGTTTTCAGAAAAATATTAACCTAAAAGAAATACGAATTAAAAAGAATTTAAGCTTATTCGTAAAAAATTAATTATTTTTATACGACCGTTATATTTAAATTATTAGCGTTTTTTATACCATTATTACCGTTAACGTGTATTTTTATAACCGTTATAATTATTAAGCCGACGTAAGTTATAAAAGTAACCTTAATTTCCCTTAATATTATTTAATTTAAATAACGGTAAAAAACGAAAATGTTTTACGGGTAAAAAGTATAAACCCTCCTATACCCCGTGTTAAAAAAATATTATCCGAAGCGAATATAAGAGATAAAAAGCCGTATTTAATATAAAACGTTTAACTTTTTTTATAAGTACGTCCGATAACCGGCCGGTAAGTTACGGAAATTTAAGGAAGTTAATTATCCGAAATATGCGTTACCTGAATCGGAAAAATTATAATACCATAATATATAAAAGGTATTTAAGTTATAAAACCGGATATATAAACATAATTTATTATTACCGTCACGAAATTATAAAAAGTTAAATATATATTTATTAAAAAGAATTCGGAAAACCGAAAAGGTTTATTTATAAAATTATAAAAAATATAATTTTAAAACATTATTAATTAATTCTTTATTGAAAATAATACGTTTTAAGATATATATAAATATATATTTATAAGTTTAATAAATATAACTAATTTTTTAAAAAATATGGCCCGTTTTATCGAACGAAACGATTAATAATTTAAAACTTAAATAATATAACGTTATAAACGTTTTCGTAAACGTTAACTTATTTTACAAAATATATATAAAAATATCTTTAGAATATTTATAACGTAATAAAATTTTCTTAATTAAAAAAGTTTTATATAAATTAAAAAAAGTTATATTTATTATCATAACAAAATTTTACTGGAACGGTTAAAAAACTAAAATTTAAAACCGTTTTTTTTCGAATTTAATTATTTTATTTATTAAAAGAGTATTTTTTATAGACGATATTATTATAATATATTATAAAAGAAATTAATGCTTTATCAGTTAGTTAATTTAATAAATACGGAAATAATATATCTTTATAAAAAATAAAAAATTATAATAATTTTTCGGTATCGAAATAACAATAAAAAATTAAAAAGAAATCGGGTTATTTTAATCCGTTTTTTAAAAATAAATTAACTAACTTAATTTTAAAAATTTTTTTTTAATAATTTTTTAAATATATTTATAACGGACGTCGAATTATTGCCGAATATTAATTTGGCTTATCCAGGTTCCGTTAATAAATATTTAAAAAAAATCGGTTTTATTTTTTACGTAATAATTAATACGTAACCGGATATATTTTTTATTATATTCCGATTAGCCCAATTTAACTTAAATTTTAATAACGTATATTATAAAACTATTAATCGAATTATATTATATTTAATCGCTATTAAATCGCTAACATTATAATTCGAAAATACGGATTTATTAAACCTTTAAAAGGATATTTTTTTTCCGGATAATACGATCGATTAAAAGCTTTTTATATTTACGTTATAAAATTATTTAAAAAGACAATAAAATAACGGGCGAATAAGTCAGATATAATAATTATTTTTATAATAAAAACAAAATTATTATTATTTATGTAAATTAAACTAAAAGAAATATTTTCAATTAATAAAAAAAAATTTTAAATACGGGATTATGAAATATATAATACGATAATTAACAAATTATACGGTTTATTAACGCTGATATCGTATTTTTGTAAATAAAGTTACAGTATGTAAATATATATAATTATTAGTTACGAAAAATAACCCCAAAAAATTTATTTTAAATAAATTATACGTTTATAAGTAGTATATTAACAAATAATTTAATTAAAACCTTATTACAAAAAACTTTTAAATATTTTAAAAAATAATTAAAATTAATAAATATTATAAAAGTCTTAAATTAACGGGAAAATTTTTAAAAGTTATTTTAAAAAAAGATTTAATTAATTAAAAAAATTTAATTACCGGAAAAAAAGTGAAATAAAAAGTTATGGTTTTAGGAAGTAATAAAGTATACGATTAACGTTATAACTGCGTTAAGGCGTTAAGGGGGTGTGTTAGTTAGCAGGGGTACCTTTGCATCCCATATACGGAAAGTGTCAGCTAGCAGGAGGTGCGCTAGCACCCTATATATAGAGAGTTTCCCTCTGATCGGAAAATATATGTTCCGTAGCTAGATTATATTGAAGTATAATGCGCGTTTTAAAACACCTGCAACTAGCGATCTAATACAATATAACTGATATCCTTTATATCTGATAAGTAAAAGTTTTATTCGTTTAATTCGCTTATAAATTAATTAATTAGCTGTTGCTGAAACGATATAAGCTATATATTAGTAGTAATTATCCTTATATATATTAATAATAATAATGGTAACCGTACCGTTAACGTCCTTAGTTATGCATAAGGGACCTAAAAATTAAGATCGTTTTAAAGGCGAATTTTAATCTAGAACATACGCGTTTAACATTAAGATTATATCGATCTTAATTAGGATATTTTATAACCTGTTAGATTTATAAAATCCGATATAACCTTTTATCCGAAAAAATAATTTTATTAAACGATATAAACGATATAAGCGATTAAATTATTCTCCGAAATTATATACGTTTAAAAAGCTAATTAAACGGGCTATTTAATAAATATCCTTAAAATAACGACCGAAAATAAGTAAGTTTATATTTAAAATTTTACGGCATATATTTATAAAAACCGGAAATACGAAGATTTTTATAAAAATATTAACGATTTTACGAAATAAGTTTTAAAAAATATATTTTTAATGATTAAAAAAATAAGTTTTTTTTTAGGAAAAACCTTACGAAAATAATACGTTAAGTTAGTTAAATCCGGTAAAGTATACGATAATAAATTTATAATTAATATTTAACGGAAATACCGTAAATAATTAAAGTAAGTTTCGAAATTAATAAAGAAATTAAACGAATAAATCGTAAAATAATAAAAAATAATAACTTAAAAAAAACGATATAATATTTTAAAACGAAAACGGTAATTATATAATTTAACGATTTATATATAACTTTAACTTTTATTACGGAAACTTAAATAATAACCTTTTAAATAATAAATAAATAAAAAGTTAATAACGGTACGATTAATTATTAAAAAATAATAATTAACTTTTTAAATTATTAAGTTATAATTTATTTTTTATTTATATTACGAAATATTAAAATAATATTTTTAACGTTTTATGGGGTTTCCGCGGACCTTATTAATTAGGATAATTTTAATTAAAAGGAAAATAAATTAATTAACTATTAACTGCAAGGTAAAACCCTTAAACGAGGATTAAAGTAAAGTAATTATAATGATTTTAATATAAATCGAAACGTTAATAAGCGAAAACGAAAGGAATTAAATACTTAAAATACGCGTTATAAGGCATATTTAAACCTTTATTATATATTATTTTAATATTTTTACACATTTTTTAATAAAACTTTAATTAATTTCCGTTTTAATAACGAAATAATAAAGTTAATTTATAAACGACTTAATTTTGATTAATCCTTAAAGGAAAAAATTAATCGTTTATTAAAAAGTATAAAAAAGGTAATTATATAAAAAACGGATTAGTTTTTGAAAAAAATAAAATAAATTTTAACGTATTTTTTAATTATTAATTAATATAACGCTATAAACGTTTCGTTTAATGTTTTAAAAAAATTATTTATTTTAAATTTAAAATTTATAATATATATTTTTAATCTTATTAATAAGTTTTTAAATTTTAAATTAACCGTATAAGGTAACGAAATATACGTAAAAAAAAAGTTTCGTTCTAATTAAAGGATACGAAAAATAAACGTATTATTTTAAAACTTTATAAACTCGAAAACGTTATATTTATACGACGTTACTTATTATAAAAGTTTCGCATATAATTTGGTATTATTCCGATAACTTCGGAAAAAAAGATATTAATAAGATAACCGGAAAAATAATAATTTTATTCGACATAAGTTCAATTAGGTAGTTATTACGTTAATAAATAAATTTTATTAATTCGTTATTAAAAATATTAACGTAATAATACCTTAAGTAGCCTTAACGGCTTATAAACGAAACGTTAATTTATATATAACGAAATTGCCGCAAACCGGTAACGTTTAATATGGTACTTAAAATTAAAATATTTAAAGCCCGAAGTAATTACTTAATTATAATCTTATATTAAAGAATTCAGTTTCAAAAGTTTTCTAATAATCGAATATTAAATATATAATAAGGTAAAGGTTAAAAGGTAAATATGCCGTAAACTTAAAAAAGGAACGTTCTGATTAAAATAACGAATCGTTATCGATTTTATAAATTTCGAAAAAAATTTTAAAAAATATAAAGACGTTATATTTATTACCGATAAATATTTAAGTATTATATAAATATTTACTTTAAAAATGAAAAGTAAAATATATTAATTATAACGTTTCGATATTTTTTATGAACTTTAAAAAATTAAAATAAGGTATTTTTATAAATAGTTAAATACGATAACGAAATTTTGAAGAATTATTAAGTTCGGGATATATTTTAATCGTTTTTTTAATATTAAACTTAAATCCTTAATACCGTATATTTAGGTTTAAAACGGAAGTATAAAATGCTTAAGGGGTATAATTAAAAAGAAAACGACGGCAATATGGAATGGCGTTAAGTTACTTTCCTTTTCAATTATATACATTTTTAAAGTTATAATATATTTATATAATCGTACCGTTAAATACGTTTTTTTAATAAAGCCCATACGAAATTTATTATATTTACCTAGCATATAAAGATGGCGTTATAATATTTAATCGAAAGCTTTAATAAACTTACCTGCGAATATATAATTATATAGTTTACGTTATAATAATTCCCGCTATAAAAAAAGAATAAAAATTTTAAAAGCTAAATTTTAAAGTATGGATTAATTATTTTATTGGTTATTAATTTACGAATATTTACGAAATTTAAAACCTATTAATTAATAAGGTTATTATTATTTAAAACGTATAATTTAACGAAAAAGTTATTTTTTTAACTAATATTAAAATTTTAAAAAATTACTTTTTATACGTTATAAAAAAAGTTACGGAAATTATTCCGATAAATAAAAATATTTAATTAAGTTAATGGCCATTTTATATATATATAAAAGAAAAATAAAAATTTAAGCGGAATATTTTAATTACCGGCTGGGTAGGAGGAATAGTTCCAAAATAATATAAGCATTTAAAAAAACGTACGGGATGGTAAAAAATAAGCTTATTTGTATAAGATTAATTACTTTTATACGACCGTTATATTCGAATTATTTTTATTCTTAAATTATTTCTACCGTTAACGTTTATTTTCATAATTATTATAATTATTACGCCGACGGAAGGAATAAAGGTAACCTGAAGTTTTTATTAAATTATTTAACCTAATATAACGGTAAAAAACGCAAGTATTTTACTAAATAAGGTATATTTTAAATCTAAATAAAAATACTTTTTATTAAAATATTTTAATTTAATAACGATACGAAATTTATAACACGTTTAATATTTCGATAATTAAATATAATACCGTTAAATAAAAAAATTAAAATAAGGTAATTTTTTAAATATTAATTTTTTTAGCAATAATCGATATAAAACCGGTATTTTAATAAATACGGTTTTAAGGTAAATAGAATTAAGGTAACGTTTTTTTATATATATAGTTCGATAAGATCCATTTTTAATATTTTTTTATTACTTTTCTTTAACGGAAAATATTAAACGGATATCCGGTAAATTAAAAATTGTAAGGTAAATATCGGCCGGTTAAATTTTTAAATTTTTTTTTTCGAAAATTCTTTTTTAAGTAAGCGAAAGGTTTTAATAAAAATATCCGGATTCGTTTTACGTATTCCGGATTTTTATTTTCGGGAAAAGGGATTTTTGGCCGTTATAAATTTTTTATTTTTATAAAACATTTAACGTTATAACGTTTACTTTTTTGTTTTTAAAAAAAACGGGTTTTTAAGGTAACGGAAATTAACTTTATCATTCCATACGGAAAATAATTTTTAATTTATTTATGAACAAAATAATAATATTATTATTTTAAATAATTTTTATAATAAAAACGGTCGGTTTAATATTATATACGTTTAGTATATCTTTTTTATTTAATATGTCTGATAAAATAATAAATACGGATATTAAAATAAAATTATTTTCGGGTTTTTTTATAAACGTTAAAAAATTTAATATTATTTATTAGTTTGTTTATAACAAAATTATAATAATTAACGTTTTTTAAAATTTTAAAAATAACGTGTCCGGTTAATAAATATCGGGCTGGGAATTTAATCGTTAATAAAAATTTGGTTAAAATTAAAAGGTTATTAAGTTAAATCATATTTTTATTTTTATAATTTAATAATATATCATATTTTTTTTATTTAATTAAAACCGATAAAAATATTATATCCGGTATCCGGAATCTGGAAAATTTAATCGGAAAAACGTCGGCCGTTAATTTCGAATATTATAATTATTTAAATTTTTATTTAACCGGTAAATTATTTCTGATAATTTTATAATTAAATTAATTTTTTTAACCAAATAATTTAAACTTATAATTTTTTTTTTAATAAAAAAAATTAATAAAATATCGGGTTTATATTCCGATATTATAAAAAACGGTAACGTATAAATTAATTTTGATTATTTAAATTTACGGAATTTTAATAAAAGTTTTATATTCTTTAGGGTTATTTATTTTAATTATTATTAATATAAGGAATATTATCAAAAAACCTTCCGAAAATTTTATTTTTTTTCCGATTCGTTAAAATTAAACGAATTCTTTATTATTTTTATTATAATAACTTTTTTATTATTAAGGTAATTATTAGTTTCATATTCCGTTTTATTATAATTATAATACGTACCCGTTTTTTAATAAATTTCCTTTCGGTTTCCGATAAAGTTTACCAGTATTATTTAAAGTTTTCGGCTTACCGGGATTATTATTTAAATAGCATTTTTTATTTTTATTTTTGGGTTTATTATTATTAAGCTCGTATAATTAAGGTTTACGTTTTTATTAACGTTTTTTATAAATAAGTTAATTATTATAAATAATTATAATAATATAATTTTAAAACTTTTCTTAAATAACGTTAAAATTACGCTTATCTTTAAAAAGGTATAAATCGAAATTTTAAGAAATATATTTCTATAAGATTTATTTTTATTTATTTTCGGTAATTTTAACCTTTTAAACGAAAATATTAAACTTAAAAATAAAATCGTAAATATTTTAATTTTTACCAGATTTAAAAATAAAAATACGAAAGGTTTTTTTGGTAACGGAAATCTGATTCGGATCGTAATACGATAATTTTAATATTTAAATTATTTCGGTTACGTAAAAAAAAAGTGGTATAATTAATTAATAACGAATTTTAATTACTTATTTGGCTTTTTTTTAAAAGGTTTATTAAATAAATTATATAAATTCTTTCGTTTCGAAAAGTTAATTCGTTTATTTCGAACTTATTTACGATTCTACGGACTTAAACGTTAAATTTGGTTTTGTTACCGTTAAATTTAATTAAATCGTTAACGTAAATTTTTTTTTCGGTTATAATTAAAATTTACGTTATTATTTTTTACAAATTTACGGAAAACGGGCCATACCGTTATATCGGTAAGGCGAAACGTATTAGTATTACCGAAAACGTTATTAATTATATTTTTTTGATAAGGACGGTTAACGTTATTGGAAAGAATAAGGAAAGAATAACTTTATACGGCTTAAAAGTAAGTAATTTCGTTGTAAAGTTTTTAAAATTTTCCTTAAACGTTTTGGCTGTCGTTAATTATTTCGTTAATTAATTATTTATCGGGATCGGTTTTTAAGTAATTATAGTTTTAATGTTAATTTAATAAACCTTTTATTTTTATGGATTCGTTTTCGTTTTTTAATACGTCGTTTTTGCCGTTTTATTAAGGTATTCGTCGTTTTTTATATTTTCGATTTTACTTTTAATTAATTTAAATCGTTCCCAACGTTGACTGGTTAATGCAGAATTTTTTTTTTAACAGACATTTAATTTTAATGCTAATTAATTTAGATTTTAAATTTGGTTTAGGACGCGTTATTTTTCGTCGTAACGTATTAATGTAAAAAAAATAATACCTTATTTATTAATCGTTAAATTAGTAAAGAAAGGAATAAGTTTAAAATAATGTTACGGTTAATATTAATATAACATGGTAATTAGTTTATTGGCGCTATAAACGAAGATTTTAAGCTAAAAAAAAGAAGGAAAAAAACGCAAAGCCGTAAAATACGTAAAAATCTACAAATATTTCCATTTTCTATATGGCAAGTGGCTAGTCCATCTGGCAGCTGTTAGCCCTATGTGACGGTTGCCAGCCTCACGGTTTGATCCTGGTGGCTGCCGTTATAGGTATTACATTATCGATTAATTAAAAAACTTTTTTAATAGAGAATAAATTATTACTAATCCTTTATTAATTAATAACGGAAATCGAATATGTTATTTATTTATTAAACGTCGTTTTATAATATTATTTTTATCAAATTTAAAAAAGTTTATATTTAATTAAGCCTTAAATTATTCGTTAGTTATTAATTAAGGAATTATTAAAATGTAACGAACTTATTATATATCTACCTGGAAATATAAGTAATATCCGAAATAAAGATTTAATTTATAAGTAATAACAACATAATAAATAAGGTATTTATTAAAAAAGTTTACGGATTTTTCCTTTAATTAAAAAACGGAATTAAATAAGTATTATTTATATAAAAAACCGTTTATTATATATCCATTTTTAATAAATAAGTATATCGTAGATTTATTTAATTTATATAATCTCTGTAATTTAGTCCTAGATTACCTAAATTATTTAGATCAACTAGATTACTTAAACCTTAGCGTGGGAAAGCCAAGCTTCTCCTTGCCCGAGGTTTATCCGGTCGGAACCTCCCTTAGAGACCTCCGAGGACAGGCCTTTTTAAAGACAGGAACTCCTGTTCCTATACTGTAACAAAATACTTATTACTAATATACAGCCTATATCATTTTAATAACAACTGATTAATAAATATATGCGCGAATTAAGCGAATAAAACTTTTAATTATCAGATATAAAAAACATGAATTATGTTATATTAAATAACTAATTACGTACGCTTTTGTAACGCGTACTAATCCTTATATTAATCTAGCCCCGGAACATATATGTTCCGACCAGAGGGATCACTCCGTATATGGGGTGCTAGCGCACCCCTGCTAGCTAACATTAGCCCATTACAGAAGGTGCTAGCGCTGAAGGCCCATTAAAGCTCCACTAAGTTACGCTACTTCACAGGAACGTGGGGTACGAAAGTGTTTTCAGTATTAACGTCAATGATATTGCTATATTTCTTTTCCGTTTAATATCCCGTTTTTTATCAATTTTTAATACGAAATTAGGACAAAATAGGACGGAAACGGAAAGCTGCAAACGTTCAAGTAAAATCAGAAACCCTTACGGTATAGCTGGACCCCGATACGTATAAAAAAACCCTATAAATAAAGCCACTTTCCGCCCTAACGCGCGGCTTAATCTGTTAATTAGGATTTATTTTAAGCCATTAATTATCGATAAACGTAAAGTTCAAATAAGGCCTTTATTACTTATTTTATCAAAATTATTTATCCGTTTTATGTTACGTTAACTAATTAAGAAATAAATATAATAAAGGAATAACTTCGAATCCGAATGGAAAAAAAGAAGTTTACGTTTTCGCGGTTATTTATAATACACTATATATATTAAAAGAACTTTTTCTTTTGCCTGAATTTATATATATAATTATAAAAAAAGTCGGTTAATACGTATTAAATAAAATCAGACTTTTTCCCGTATTATCCGATTATTAAATTAATTTTTTTACGATCGATAAAAGATTTTTATCGAAAATTTCGGCTTTAAAATTACGAACGTTAATTTAAGTTATTTTTTGAACGTTATAATAAATAGGCTAAATAAATATAAAAAATAACATACGAATTCTATATCCTAAAAAGTAATTTTACCGTAAATAAGTATATCGTAAAATATTACGGAAAATGGATTTTTAATACCATAATTCCGAATAAAACCGACAATATAAGCTTTAAAATTTAGGTTATAAATTTTTACAAATTCTTTTAAATATAAATAAATTATTATTCAAATAAGAACGGAAGTTCTATTAACGTTTTACGGCCGAAAGAAAAAATATGAATAAAAAAAAGTAATTATCTATTAAATTTAACTTCACGTTTAATTATTTTCTTCGTCGATAAGCTTAAATATATTTATAAGCTTTCGTATTATATATTTCTGGATAACCTTTTTTTATACCTATTTTGCAATTACGTGAAAAAGGTTTAATAATAATATATACTGTCCCAAAAAATTACGGAATAACGGAATAATTTGTTAATTTAAAAAAAACCAAAAACGTTACGTTACCTTTTAATTAAACGCCAAAACTTTAACGCCTAATAATAAAGTAAATTAAATTGCTTAAGTTAATAATTCGATCGTTTTATTTTTAATATTAAGTAAACGGTAAAAGAACGGATTTTATTAATTCGAAAAAAGTTAAAAAGAAAATTTAATATAAAAACGTTACCAGCGATTTTTTCGAAAATTAAGTTAAAAAAACGATTATAATATTTCGAATCGCTTATAATTATAACTTTAACATAAATAATATTAATTTCGGTAATTAAAGAAAGTTTAAATTTAAATAAGATTATAAATTTCGGCATAACGTAATATAAGCTTTTATATATAACTTTTTACCTTACGTTATTATTATTAATTACTTTTTTTTACAAAAATAAGATAAACCTATATAAAAATTATATAAAAACTTAATTACCTTCCGTAAAATATTAGTTATTAAAAGTATTCGATATTTCGGGTTATTTTTTAATGGAGGAAAAAAAATTTACGAAGTTTTTTTGGTATTAATAATATAAAAATCCTTATTAATTTGTACTATAAAATGTTAAAGAAATCCGGCTTAAAGTATTAAGTTTGTTTAAGGTATTTTTATTACGTTACGTAGCAAATAAGGCTTTAAAGTAGAGGTAATAATATTATAAATCGGCAGTTAGCCCAATAAATAACGTTTTGTTACGCTGAATGCAATATCGTAATTTGTAATAATAACCGGTATTGGTATATATATTATAGTACAGAATAGGTATGGCTTAAAGTAGCTTTTCTTACCAAAGTTAATTGGGTAATGTAAGCGAATAAAAATTAAGCGGCACTTACCTGCAGAAAAATTGTTGCAACTAACGCCTTATCACCCCCTAGCAGATAATCTTTATGTCAGCCAGCAGGAGGTGCGCTAGCTGCTAGCTAGCCATTGTGCAAAAAGATTATTTGCGATAAGCTTATCTAAGTGTTAAGTGCAAGATTTTATCTTCCTAACCTCGGACCCCACCTAATGAATTACCCTAGCAATAAATAGCGATTTCTACCAAAACACGCGTTATATAAAAATTGATAACAAATTAACAAAAATACATATAACAAAAAGGAAAACTGCATGGACATTAATATTATATGATGTGTACGTATATATTGCTTATGAAACATATAATATTACATTAACCATATATTTAATAGATAGAATACCGTAAAATTAAAAAAAATAAGATAAGGTATAAAATATAAAAGAAATTTAAAAAACTTATATTTAGTATTTATTTAAAACCATAAGATAAAAACGTTTATTATATTCGATATTTAATTAAAAAAAATATAATATATCATTTCTTTTATTAGCCGTTAAATATTGATATATTATAAGTATATTCTCGTTTTTAATATTATCAAAATTAATAATAAGATAATAAAAACTTTTTAAAATGATTGTTTTTATACATTAAAGTGTACAATTAATTTTTAAAAATGTTTCGCTTGCGTTATTACCTGATGAAAAAGGTAATAAAATTGATTATTTTTACATATTTAGAAATCAAATATTAAATAAAATGAATTATAATTAAAAATATAATTTTAATATTTTAAATATTACACCTACGAAAAGTTATCATTTTAAAAATTGCTGAATTAGGAGCCTTATCCTATTTAATAGAAAAAGATTTATGAAAGAAAACTAAGAATTAAGAATGTTAAATTAAAACATATTACGTTAAGTAACATTATAACTTTTTACGACGTTAATATTAATTATTATATATTAAATATATTATTATAATTATATAAATTAATATAGGTAACTAATAAACCTTTTTTTATAATATAAAAAAAGATGTTTCTTTAAAAAGTAAAACGTATTTTAATAACTTTAAAACGCGATAAGAATTTAATTTATTTTTACATTAAATAGCGTTTAATAAATGTTATATTCCTTTAATGTACTTTTAATTACATTAAATTTATATTAAATTAAAACAGAAAATGTGTACATATATTATTATTAATATAATATTATTCAAATAATAATTAAATGTATTTTTTATATTCGATTTGTATACGGGGCATATTTCTAAGGCTAGTGATCTTATATTTTAAAAGAATCCTATTATATAGGAGATAAATTTTATTTTTACTATTTATTTTTAATATCGAACTATTTTAAGTGTAATAACTAATATTATTCCTTAATAAGCCCGTATTATTCTTTATAAATACCTTTAATAACGTTATATATTATAACGTTTTATATAATGCGAATTTACTATTATATGTATTCTTGTTAATTTGTTATCAATTTTCATTTACCGCGTATTTTAGTGGAAATCGCTATTTATTGCTAGGGTAATTCATTAAGTGGGGTCCAAGGTTACTTATCTGACACTAGAAACCCATATACGGAAAGATCTTTCTGATCAGAACATATATGTTCCGTAACTAGACTACCTTAAAGACTAATACGCGTTACGAAAACTGTTAAATATTGTCAGATATAAGGGACATCAGTTATGTTGTATTAGGGCACTAGTTGCAGGTGCTTTAAAACGCGCATTATATTTTAATATAATCTAGCTACGGAACATATATGTTCCGATCAAAGGGAATCTTTCCGTATATGGGATGCTAGCGTACCCCCCCTCCCTGCTAGCTAACATACCCCCTTAACGTCTTAAGGCATTTACGGCATTAATCGTTACCTTTTACCACTTTTTAAAGCCGTAGTTATCCATTTTATCCTTTTTCCGGTAATTAAACATTTTTAATTAATAAATTTCTTCTTTAAAATAATTCTTAAAGTTTTTTTCCGTTAGTTTAAAGTTTTTCATAATATTTATAAATTTTAATTAATTAATTAATTAGTGTATCCCTTATAGATTTTTATTTTACTTTAATTAAATACTTTTTTATTATTTTTCAAAATTATTATTTATATATCTTTACGTATTAAAAATTTGTTTATAAAAATATAATATTGTTATTAAAAAAATTATATAATTTATTAATTATTATATTATATATTTAACATTTTTAAAGTTAAATTAACTTTTAACTTTTTAATTAATTAATAACTAAATAACATTTATTAATAACTTCCGTAAAAAATAATAATTCCGTTTAGGTTATAAAAATAATTATTATATATTTTTTATTCTTCCGTTCTTTTATCATTTTCCGAATAGTTTTATAAGCTTTATTTGAAACTTTTTTAATTAAATGTTGTATTTGCAAAGAAGCTATTATTTTAACAAATTATTAAATTTTCGTTACTGAATTATAAAATGAACGTTTTGGTTTTAATTAATTATAATATAATTAAATAAGTAATTATATAATATACGTGATTAAAGTGTATATTAAATTACGGAAGTTAAGATAGTATAAAAATTTTATTAAATTACGTATTAAGTATAACGTATAAAATAAAACCGATTTCTTTTAATATTTATTAATAAGGTTTATATAAATTAAATTAGAATTTAATAATAGTTCGTTACTTATTATAAATATTTTTAAGAGATTATTTTAATTTCTTAAAAAGTAAATAAATATATTTATTTATAAAATGGGATTACTGTAGTTAAACTTTTTATTAAGCTTATTTTCAATTATTTCGACGCCGAAAAATTATTATAAGTTTTTACCTTTTAATAAAATATGCTCTTTTTGTAGTTAATAAATAAATTAATTAACAAAATATTAATACTTTTTATTCAACGTAATAATAATATCGTTAACGTAAAAAAATAAAATTATTTCTTTACGAATAAAATAATATAATTCGTAAGAAAGTGTTAAATTTTAAATCCTTATACCTATCGGTAAGACATTTTATTAAAATTAAAAAGAAAATTAATTTATATAATACATTTTTAAAAAAAACTTATTACGTTATAAATATTTTAAACAATAGATTAACGTTAACGAAAACGTTCATAACATTATATTATTTAAACTTTAATATAAATTTAATCGTAATAATAATTAACGCCTAAAATTAATTTCTTGTTAACGTAAATATATATATATTTTTATAAACTTTTTTAAGTTATTAATCGTTTCGTATAACGTAATAAGTTTTATAGTTTTAAAGCTAACTATATTTATATATATTTTAAAATTTAATTTTGTTGCAGATAATTAGTTAATAAACTTTTAAGATTTTATTTTTTATAACTTTATAAATAGAAGTTTTTAAATTTATAAAATAAATCTTTAACATATATATATTTAACTTTCTATCATTTTACGGCGGTAACTGTAAGTTTTGCCTATCTACCCGGCCTAGCGACTTAAGTACTATTTTTATTTTTAATATATTAAAGCTTTTCCAATTAAAATAACGCGTATTACAGGTTATTATTCGCCCCAAATTTCTCCAATTTTTCGGCCGGTTATTAATCGTTTTTATAAAATAGGCCAGCCGTTTTATATTAAAAATAACTCCTTATACCTGATAATCGTTTCGAATAATCCCATTTCGGTATAAAACATACGGAAAACTTATATCTTTAATCCGTAAGATATTTTCAGGTTTTACCGTCGCATTGAGTTAAATAATTTGATGAAAATTTAAAATTACCTTCATTTTTTCCGTTGGCATAATAATCGTAATAATTATTAAGATAAACGCTAGCGATAATAATAATTCAGCAACCGGAAATAATTCGAGTATAAGGGTCGCATAAAAATAATTAATTTATTACGAACAGGTTTAAATTTTACCATTCCGTAAGTTCTTTTGGACGTTTATGTTAATTTAAAGTCATTTCTTTTATTTAGCCGGTAATTAAATTCTTCCCTTTAAGTTTTTATTTTTCTTTTATACATATATATAAGGTAATTATTAGCTTAATTAAATATTCCTATTTATCGGAATAATTATTATAATTCTGTATTTATAACGTTTAAAAATTAATGCTTTAAGTTTTTATTATTATTTAGGAAAATGGGTTTTTTATTAAATTATACGTTTTAAATAACGATAATTTTATTAATTACTAAGTTTTAAATTTCGTAAATATTCGTAAATTAATAGCCGACGAAATAATTAATTTATATTTTAGGACTTGATTTCTTAAATCTTGATTTATTTTTATAGCAGTAATTATTATAACGTAAGTTACATAGTTATATATTTATAAATAAGTTTATTCAGATTTTTAATTAAATAATACAATACCGTTTTTTAATCTTAAGTAAATATAATAAACTTTTATAAATTTTATTAAAAAGAAATATATTTAAAGGTACGGTTATCTAAATAATGTATAACTTTAAAAATATTCGCAATTAAAAATAAAAATAATTTAACGCCATTCTGTATCGTAATTCTTTTGGTCAGTATACCTTTTAAACGTTTTATACTTTTATTTTAGGCCGAGATATATAATCCGAAGGGTTAAAATTTAGTACTTAAAGGAAGTAATTAAAATATATCCCGAAATTAATAATTTTTCAAAATTTCGTTTTCGTATTTAATTATTTATAAAGAAATCTTATTTAAGTTTTTTAAAACTTTTAAAAGATATCGGAACGTTATAATTAATATATTTTCCTTTCGATTTTTAAAATAACTATTCTAAATAAAGCCTAAGTATTTATCAGTAATATATATAACGTATTTATATCCTTTAAGTTTTTTTTAAAAAACTTATAAAATCGTTAATAATTCGTTATCTTAATCGGAACGTTCCTTTTTTTAAGTTCGCGGTATATTTACTTTTTAAGTTTTACCTTATTTTATATTTATATTCGATTATTATAAAAAGCTTTAACCTGATTTCTTTGGCATAAAATTATAATTAAGTAATTATTTTTAAGTTTAAATAACTTAATCGCAGGTATTATTTAATACCGTTATTTATACGTAATAACTTTGTCGTTTATAAATTAATATTTTTTTAATAAATAACTAGGATTATATAAAATATTATTACGTTCATAATTTCGATAAAGAAGTAATTAAATTTATTTAGTAACATAATAATTACTTAATTATATTTATTTCGAATATAATTAGTAATTCCTTTATTATCTTATTAATAATTTTCTTTTCGAAATTATCCGAATAATATTAAATTATACGCGAAAGTCTTATAATAAGTTACGTTATATAATCGTAACGTTTTCGTATCCGTAAAGCTTTAAAATAATACGTCTACCTGTCCGTAATTTTTAATCGGAACGAAATCTTTTCTTACGTATATTCCGTTACTTTATATAATTAATTTAAAATTCGAAAATATATTAACAAGGTTAAAAATATATATCGTAAACTTAAAGTGCAGAATAAATAAATTCTTTAACAGGTAAAATAAAGCATTTATGATATTACCTTAATTATTAAATAAAAAATACGTTAAAATTCGTTTAATTGTTTTAAAAAGATTTAATCGGGTTTTTGTATACTTAATTTTTATACCTTTTAATAAGCGATTAACGTTTTTTTATAAATTAATTAAATTACGTCGTTAATAAATTAAGTATTATTAAGTATTATTATAATATTTGGAAATAACCTTTCTAAATAATATTTAAAATATAATATAAATTGTTTTATTATTCTTTTAAAGATAGATAATAATACTTAATAAAGGTAATAATAAGGTTCCGTATATTAAACCCGTATTAAAATGGTGCAGGGTGCAGGGCCAAGGAGGTGGCTCCATTAATCAGTTAGTCAGCACCATTTATGTATTTTTAAAAGCTCTTTTCGCCGGGCGCAACCTCAGAGATACTTATTAACAATTAATATTAGATAGACTAGTCTTGATACTAATTTAATTATATTATTTTCGATATTTTCTTGAACCCTAAGCTTATTCGTAACATTTTTTTCGCTTCCGTATTAATCAGGACTAACTTTATCCCGCCCTATTTTATCTGGCTACCAAAAAATGAAAACTGGCTTTAATTAACAGCCGAAATAACTTGCGATCTTCCGATTATAAGGCGAAATAGATAAGGATTTAATTAAAAGCGTACGATAATAATTATATGCGATTACGATTTCGATTATGGTTACGGTTACGATAATTTAAGCGGCATATAATTAATACCCGCAATTACGATAATAACGCGACGTTTTAAACGATTAATAAAAAAAAGTTATTAAATTATGGTTTTATACGAAAATAACTTTATTTAAACGACGGCAAAAAAATACGAATGCGCATAAGCAACCGGTGTTAAAGCATAAATTAATTACTTAAAGTTTTAAACCGATTACGTAATTAAGATTATTATACGTAATAATAATAAAATTACGTAATAAAATAAATTATAAAAATTAATTAGTAAAAGTTAAATAAATTAAAATTACGTCGTTAATAAGGTAATTATTAAAATTTAAATTAATTAAAATAGATAAAATAACGATAAGATTAACGATATGGATAAAATAACGAATACGAATAAAAAGAAAAATAAGGTTATAAAATTATTTATTTTATATATAAAAAAATTTCGAAAGAAAATTAACGTTCCTTAGTATAATAAAGGGATTAAAAACGAAACGTTATAAGATATATTTTAAACCTTTTTGGCGCTAATTGGGCAGTATTTTATAACGGCTAACTGACTTAACCTATTATTAAACCCTAGTCGTACGGTTTATGTTACCAATAATGCTATGGAAATCTAAATAATAGATTAGAGATATAATTACGTCTAATAATAACAGATATTAAAGGTAATTTAAGTAACTAAGTTATATTATAAGTTAGTATTATTTAAATTATAAAAAAATAACGAACGTATATATATTACTTATAACTTAGGTACTTAAGCGGCTTAAATCCTTAAGTTCGTTAAAACCTTTAAGTTTATCGTAAGCTTAAAGGGCTTAAAGTGCCAAAACCTTTAAAATTTTTAAACCAATTACGTAACCTTAAATTTACGTCGGAAATATATCCTATATTTTCCGACCGTTTATTAACAGACTAAGCCCTTCGGTTATCATACGATTTTTTGCTTCTAGAATTTTTGCCTTTAAAAATTAATTTGTTTATTTTATTTGTTTAATAAATAATTTGCTTTTTTACATATTATTTTTTGGTTATTTCTGGTCGTTATGCTTAATTATATTAAAAAATAAAAATTACTTAAGCGTAATAACGTTTTAATTTAATCGAAACGGATTAATACCTTTAATTTTGTTATATACTTCTATATTTCGTATTTGCGTTATAAATTTAAATATGGAATTTATAAAACTCATTCCGCTTTTGGGAAATATTTTTGTTATATCGAATATAATAATTTTTATAATTTATTTCGTGTTTTTATTTTTAAATATTAACGATTTTTGTACGAAACAAAAACGGTTGAAGCGCAAAAAAAATTTGACGCAAAAGGTTTTTCGTTTTGCCGCTAATAAGTTACATCGTTTTTAAAAATAACGTAAAATTTTACGCCGTGGCGGAATTAAAATATTATGCCGTAATATTTAAAATACGAAAGCCATAAAGAAATTTAAGCGTTTAAAAAAAACGTAAGAGTAGCTGAAAACCGAACTGGTTGCTTTCGTATAGGCCGTTTTTTTAGTTAATTAGTTACTGGATTAAAACATATTCAATCTTAACGTTTCCGGTATTATTGGTAGAAACTTTTTAATAAGTGTTAAAATTTCCGTAAGGTTTTTTATAAATCTTTATAAATTTTTAGAATTTTGGTAAGTTCTTTATTTAACCAGGTATTACTTTTTACCATTTTTCCTTTTAGTATTTAAAGCTTTCTTAATTTCTTTTATGAATTTGTCCTTTATTACTTTTTTTCCTTTATTCCGTATGGATTTAAATTATGTTCGTTATTAATTTTAATAAGAAAACATTAAAAACGGGGTAAAATTTAACTTTACGGAATAACTTTAATTAATAATTATTTTTTAAGATTTTCTTTATAACTTTATACGGTCCAATATATTTAAAATCGGATTGGATTTATCCAGGGATAATGGTAAAATTTAAAAAGTTTAGCTTTTGGATGTATTAAACGTTTTTTTTAACGTTTATTAATAAGTTAGCCTTTTTAAATGTTTTTAAAACCTAAGTAATATGTTTTTTATACTCCTTTAAAGTTTTAAAATAAATTAAACTATCGTCCAGATAAACGAATACGAATTTATTTAAAACCCTTTGGAAATAATAATAAGAATATATTAAAATTTGGTTAAAATATTAATTAATCTTCATAATATAGCTTTATATTCGTAATATTTCTAAATAAATTTAAAGCCGGTTTTTTTTTCGCCTTTCGTTATGCAAATTAAGTAATAACCGTTTAATAAATTTAAAGTTATAAATTATTTAATTTTATTTATATTTTCCTTTATGGTATTTATTAATATTAAGGTATATTTATTTTTTTCATAATAATATCGTTTAGTTATCGAGAATTTTAAATTTATCGCTATATTAAATCTTTATCTTTATCGATCTTAATTTTGTTGTTTTTCATTTTTAGTATTATTAAAACTGGATAGTTTGTAAGTAATTTAAATGTTTAAATATAATTTTTCTAAGGTTTCGTTAAAGATTTTCCTAAAAACCTTTTATTTTCTTCAGGTTTATGTAATAAATTTAATAAACATTTAGGTAATATTCTTTTAAATAAAACTGTTTGTAATTCTATTAGTTATAATTAAGTAATTCTTTTCGGATTTGTCCCTTAAACAGTTTTTAAAACCGTCGATATTTAAAGGGTATTATTATTATTTGGTTTAAAGCCTTAATTTTCTTTTTAATATCATAAATTTTATAAACTTTTTCTTAAAATTATTTTAAGAAAACGTTTAATTCCTCTAATTTATCCGTAAATTACTGGAACGAAATTATGGTATTCTTAAGATAATATCGTATCCTGAAATATTTGCGATGTCGAAAATAACCCGTTTCAGATATCCTTATATTCGGATTCCGAAGTCCTTAATTTTTAGGGAAGTTTAACCGTTGTTTTAAGTAAATAAGTTTTTATTAACCTTTTATAGCTTATATAACTGTTTTTTATATTTTTAAAGAATTTGGTATTTTTTTAATTACCTTAAAAAGAATAAAGTTTCTTTTTATTCCGAAGTCGATTATGGCGTTAAATGTTTTATTTCCATAATAAATTAAAATCTCGATTTAATTCCGTATTTCTTTTTGTTTTATATAAGGTTTTATATATTGAAACTTTTTGGAACCTTACTTTCGAAGGCCTTTATAAATTTTTAATTAGTATATTTTAAGAGCTAAAGAATATCTTTATTTACGTACCTTTTTAACCGTATGTTTAATATAATAATTATTTATATATTTATACCATTTCTTGTTATTAAATTAATATTTAAAAACGCTTATTTTTTTCTAGTTCGTTTTTAAATCTCGTTTTTCGCGACTTATAATTTTAAAAGGGTAAGTTTCCGTAAAAAGCGTTTTTATAATTAAAAGTTTATATTTATCGTAAAATATTAGCAACTAATATAAATATCCTTACATTGTAACTTTCCGGCTTTATTTTAATTTAGGATATAGGTAATAAAATTTACGATAATTTGGTTATTAAAAGGTTTTTGTATATATATACTTATTATCTGGTTTTATAAACGTTTTTTCGTTATATTCTGGTTAAAAGTTATTATCTTTTTAGCGCATAAATAAATAAAGTAATTATGGTTATAATAAATAATAAAATGTAAAAGCTTATAATTATTTATTGCTGGTTTTGGGTATATTTTGTAATTGGGAAAATATAATGTCTTAAAAATAACTATCCGTAGTTACCGAAATCTGTTCGTAATTAATCGTTTTAGTCGTATATTTTATACTCTTATATATCGAAGTAATAAATATATTTTAACGTAATAATCAGCTGAAAAGTTATTAATTCTAGACAGTATTTGCAAGCTTTAACCGTAATATTTTTATAAATAATATAATCTTTATATTTTAGGTTATTATTTTTGGCCCTCCTGGTTATAATAATAATAAATTCCTAATTAGCAGGAATAAGGCTTACTTTCTTTTTATCCTTTTCTTCGCTGTTTAATTTTCGTTCGGCCGTACGAACTTTCTTTTTAGGTCAAAACAATTTTTCCTTTTAAAGGTTCCTTTTCTTTAATAAAAAGTAACATTCGCTTTTAAAATAGCCCTTTTTGCCATAGTTAAAATATTTAATCTGGAATTTATTTTTCTTAAACTTTTTTTAAATAGTATTAGCTGTTTTGGAATTTATCCTTTTTTTTTATTAAAACGTTTATTGTTATTTCGTTTATTAGTATTCTTCTTTTTAAGGTATCGATTAAAAATACGCCGGTCGGTAATAATAACCTTATCGGTATAATCTTTAAAAGAATTTATTTCAAGTACTTTAAACATCTTATCCTTAATTTAGGGTTTTAGGCCGTTATAAAAAAAGAAAAGTAATATATTTTATAATAATTTAGAAATAATTATTAATCGGTTAAACCTAGTCGTATATTTGGTTATTAACGTAATTTGTTAAATTTTATATATTTATTTAATTATATATTATTACTTACTTATATTTCCGAATAAACCTTATATTTCTTTTTTAAATTATTCGTAATTATTAAAGATATTATGAATAACGTTCAGGTAATCGTTAAGGTAATTTATTAGGTAATTCTTAAGGCTAGGTTCGAATGAATTAAATATTCTTTAATAAATATTTACGAAATTATTATTATTTTTTAATAATGTTCCGTCAAAGACTTTCGTATTGTTTAAGGTAAAATTTAATTCCTACCAAGATTCCATTTATAATAATGAACCTATTATAAAGTTTAAGGGAAATTAGGTTATAACCTTTAATATTAAGCATTTTATAATAAACAAAAAGGAATATAATTCTTTTTTGGTTGCGATTAAATAAAATGGAATTAAGGTTTTCCGGCGAGAAATAATTTCTAAAAGGGGTACAAAAGCTAATTTCTTTTTATCGAACGAATTTAATATTTTTTTATTTAAAATTTATAATTTTTTTCAGTTTTAAGATTTAATCGTTAGTTGGTTATAAACCTTATTTCTTTTTTTTTCCTTAATCTTTTCTTTTTAATTTAATTCCTTTAATTAAACTTTAATAAATTGCTTAAAAATAAAAGTAAGTCATGATTAAAAAAAGAAATCTTTTTTAAATCTTTAACTTTAATAATTACGGGTACTATATTATCGATTAATTAAAAAGATTTTTAATTAAAGATAAATTATTTACTGCCGTTATTAATTTTTTATTAATTAATAACGGAAATTAAATGTATTATTAATTTATTAAATATCGTTTTATAATATTATTTTTATTAAATTTTAAATTATTCATTAATTATTAATTAATAATTATTAAAATATATATAATATCCGAAATAAAATTTATATATTCTTTTTATCGGAAAATAATATTTTAAATAAAATTAAATAAATATTTTTTATATAAAAACCGTCCTTTATATATTTATCCTGGATTTAATAAATATGTCGTAAATTTATATAATCTGTATAATTTAGTTTCCAAATTATCCAGATCTACCAGATTACCATATCTTGGCGCGGGGAAAGCCAAGCTTTCCTCACCCGAAGATCAGCCGCGAGGAGCCCATACCAGGCTCCAAAGGCCGGTTTCTCCAAAACAGGAACCCCTATTCCTGTACTGTAATAAATAGTTGGTTAAATCAGCCAGCCATTATATAACGTAACGTGCCGTTAAATACCTTACGTACCGATAACAGTTATAGAAAACTAATATATAGCTGTTTTTAAGACCTTAATATGTAAATAAGGTCGCGTTTTTAACTTAATATTATAATAATATAGTGTTACAGTATAGGAACAGGGGTTTCTGTCTTTGGAGAAAGCTGTCCACGGAGGTCTTTAAGAGAGGCTCCGACCGGGTAAACCTCGGGTAAGGAGAAGCTTGGCTTCCCCGTACCAAGGTTTAAGTGATTTAGTTAATTTAAGTAATTTAGGTAATCTGGGATTAGATTATATAAATTACATAAATTAGATAAATTTATAATATATTTATTTATTAAAGATAAATATGTAATAAACGGTTTTTTTATAAATAATATTTATTTAATTTCGTTTTTTAGTTATTAATTTAAGGTTTTAATTAAAAGTGTCGTTTTCCGATTAAAGGAAAAGTTCGTTAATTCTTTTAACGAATATTTTATTTATTATATTATTATTACTTATAAATTAAGATTTGTATTTCGGATATTACTTATATTTATAAATAAATATATAATAAATTTATTATATTTTAATAACTTTTTAATTAATAATTAACGAATAATTTCAGGTTTAATAATATATAAGTTTTTTTAAATATAATTAAAAGATATTATAAAACGACGTTTAATAAATAAATAATATATTGAATTTTTATTATTAGTTAGTAAAGGATTAATAATTAAATTAAATAATTTACCCCTTAATAAAAAAGTTTTTTAATTAATCGATAATATGGTATTTGTAATTATTTAAGTTAAAAGTTAAAAAGATCTTTTTTTTTCTTAATAATAACCTACCCCTGCCCTTAAGGAATTTATTAAGGTCCAGTTTAAAAAGTTAGACCAGAAAAAAAAAGAAGTTGAAAAAGTTTACGGTAAGAAGAAAAAAAAAGAAAAAAAAGAAAGTTCATAACTAACGAACGATTAAATTTTATAATTGGAGAAATTACAAGATTTAAGAAAAAAAAATACCAAATCCGTTCGATAGTTAAAGAAAATTTTTATACCTTTTTTGGAAATTATTTTTCGTTTATGAATTTTTTTTTATTTGGTCGAAACTAAAAAGAAATTATATCTTTTTCTGCTTATTACGGAATGCTTGATTTTAAAGGTTATAAGTTAATTATTTTTAAACCTTATAATAGGTTTACCGATATAAAAGGATTTTTGGTTAAAGTTAAATTTTATCTTAAATAGTACGAAAGTTTTTTTACCGAGGATTATTAAAAGGTAATGGTTATTTCGTAATTATTTGCTGAAAAAATATTCGATTAATTCGAACCTATTTTTAAAAATTACCTAATAAATTATCCCGACGATTATTTAAACGTTATTAATTATATTTTTAATAATTACGAAAATTTTAAAAAACGAATATAAGTTTTGTTCGGAAATATTGATAAGTAATAATATGCGGTTAATTAAATATATAAATTTTACCAGATTATATTAATAGTTAAATATACCATTAAGTTTAACCGGTTAATAATTATTTTTAAACTTTTACAGAATATATTATTTTTATATTATTATAACGACTTAAAGTTTCAGGTTAAGAATAAAATGTTTAAAGTACTTAAAATAAGCCTTTTTTAAAAATTATATAAATAAAGTTATTATCGCCGACCGACGCATTTTTAATCGATACTTTAAGAAAAAAAGTACCGGTAAACGAAATGGTAATAAACGTTTTAGTAGTATTAAAAAAATAAAGGATAGATTTTAAAAAAAAGCTAATATTATTTTAACGGAATTTAAAAAAGATAAATCTAAAGTTAAATATTTTAATTATAGTAAAAAGGGTTATTTTAAAAACAAATATTATTTTTTATTAAAAGGGAATTTTAAAAAGGGAAAGATTTTATAATCCAAAAAAAAGGTTTATGCGGCCGAACGAGATACCGATAGCGAAAAAAAAGGTAAAAAGGAAGTAAGTTTTATTTTTACTAATTAGGAATTTATTATTATTACGATTAATAAAGTTAAAAATAACGATTTAAATTATGAAAATTATATTATTTGCAAAAATGTTACGGTTAAAGTTTATAAATACTATTTAAAAGGAATAGTTTTTACTGTAATTATTACGTTAAGATGTATTTATTATTTCGATATATAAAAGTATAAAATATAAAATGAAAACGGTTAGTTATAAATAAATTTCGGTAACTATAAATAATTATTCCTTAAGTATTACATTTTCCCGAAATGTATAATATATTTAAAACCTTTAATAAATAATTATACGTTTTTATATTTTATTACTTATTATAATTATAATTATCTTATTTATTAACGAATTAAAAAAGATAATAACTTTTAGCAAGGATATAACGAAAAAACGCCTATAAAACTAGACGATAAATGCAGATATATAAAAACTTTTTATTAGCCAAATTACCCTAGGTTTTGTTATTTATACCTTAAATTTAAATAAAGGCAGAAGGTTATAACGTAAAAATATTTATATTATTTATTAATATTATATAATAAATACGAATTATTAGCTATAAAAGTGCCCCTTTCGGAAGTTTACCTTTTTAACTTTATAATTCGTAAAAAATAAAACTTAAGGAAAAGTTAAAAGGAAGTAGTCGTTTTTTAATACCAGTTTGGTAACAAAAAATGGTTTAAGTATAAAAATAATTATTATACCAAGTATATAAATAAAAAGGTACGCAAATAGAAACGCCTTTTAGCCCTTAATATAAATATTACGAACTTGTTATATATCCACATAAAAATATAAGTAATATCCGAAATGGGGGTTTTTAATTTATAGGTAATAATAACATAATAAATAAGGTATTCGTTAAAAAGATTTACGGATTTTTCCCTTAATTAAAAAATAATATAATTATTTTTGGTTAAAAGTTTAAATTAATAATTAAAAAGCGAAATTAAATAAATATTATTTATAAAAGGAAACCGATTATTATATATATATTTCGAAATTTAATAAATATGTTTAAAATTTATATAATTTATATAATTTAATAAGTTATTTAAATTACTTAAATTATTTAATTTTTTTAAAAAAAAGTTAAATTTTTTTTTACCGAAATTTAATTATTTAAAATTTATGTTAAGTTTTAAAAATTAGTTTTTTTAAAATAAGAATTTTTATTTTTGTATTATAATATTATTTCTTTTTTTTTAAAAAATTTTATTTTAAAGATAAAAAGCGTAAATATTTTTTATTTTATCGGAAAGGTAAATTTTTTTTTAATTTTATTATAATAAATCGAATTAAAAAAAAACCGCGTTTAAATTAATACGAATTTCGTATTAATTACGTAAAGTTTATTAAAAAATTTAATTTTAATATTATTTTTTATTCGAATTATATTTATTATAAAAAAATCAAATATTTTTATATAATAAATATTTTAAGTTATAATTATTATATTCGTTATTAACGTTTAATGTATAATATATTAAAAATAAATTTTTTACCGAAAATTAAAAAAAATAAAATTATTTATAAAAAAAATAATATAAAGTAAAAAATTTTTTAATTATTTTATTTAATTGTTTAAAATAATTACGTTTTTAATAAAATATTTTTAAAAAAAAATTATCGTTATTTTAAAAAAAAAAATTTCGAACGTAATTAATAAGAAAATTAAAAAAGGTAAAAGAAAAATAATATCGTATAAAAGCAAAATAAACGTAATTTATTTTTAAAATAAATGCCGTAATAAAAATTTTTTTTTTTTATTTAAAATATTAAAAATTTAAATTTAAATAAAAAATCGTTATCGTATATAACCTTAATTATATTAAAAATAATTAATTAAAATTTTACCGATAAAAATTTTTAATTAAATTTATTATATTTATTAAATATTTAAATAATTTTTATATATATTTTTTTAAATAAATAATTTATTTATTTAATTAAATATTAAATTTTATTTTTAATTATTTTAAAATTTAATATTTTTTCGATTTCGTATTTATTATTATTTTTTTCGATTTTAAAGGTTTTTTTAAATAAGGTATTTTTTAAGGTTAATTTTAATAAAAAAATATAAAATATAAAATATATTTTTATAATTTTAAATAACGATAATTTATAATTAATTTTCGAAAGAATTTTATCAATTTTAATAAATTAAATTTTTTAGAATTAAATTTATTATTAAGTTTTTTATTTTAATTTAAAAAAAATTTAAGGTTACGTTTTATTTTTAACGTAATAAATATATTTTATTTTATTTTCGTTAAAATTAATTTTTTAATATTTTTTTTATTATAATATTAAATTATTTTTTATTATAAAAATTATAATTTAATTTATAATCGGGTTTATATTATTTTAATTTTTATTATTATTGTTTTTGTTTATAAAATTATTATAATAATAATTAAAATTTTATATATTAATTATTTTAATCGTAAAATTATTATATTATATTTATATTTTCGTTAACGGACATATTATAAATTATTTATATAAATAATAAAAATTTAATTTAATTATTTTATTAATAATTAACGTAATTTTAAAAATATTATTTTAAAATTTAATTTAATTATTTTATTTAATTATTTATTTATAAATAATAAGTTATTAAAAATCTTAATTTAATATTAATTTATTTAAAAAATTTAATACCGAATTTAAATATAAAAAATTTATTTCGATTAAAAATATTCTTTTTAATATTTTATATTTATTAAAATAATATTAAATAAAGGCATAAATTAATTATTTTATTATTACGGTTTTTTTAAAAAGTAAAAAATATATATATTTAATAAATATATTAATAAGTATTTATACCGTATTATATTTAATTTTAATAACGGAATTCTTTAATATAAAAAAAAATAATAATAAAATTTTAAATTATAATATTTTATATTTTATAAAATATATTTATAAGTTATAATAAATTATATGGTTTATAACGGATTGTTTTTATTTTATTATAAATATTATAATTTTTAATTATTTATTTAATTATTTAATAAAATTTTAAAAAAAAAATTTTTAAAATCGTTTAATAATTTTAAATATTTTTTAATATTTATATAAAAAATTTTTGTAAAATTTACGATCGAATTCTTATTATTATTAATAAAACATATAAATTTTACCGTAAAATAATAATTAATTTTTATTATTTTTTTAAATTATAAAAATTTTAAATTAAATTATTTTTTTTAAAATAAATTATTTTAAAGTTATATATAATTATATTATTTTATCGTTTTTACGATATAATATTTATATATAACCTTTAAAAATTTTTAAATTATAATTTATTTTTAATTTAAAATATGCGTTTAAATTTTTTATTTATTTTTAATATAATAAATATTAAATTTAAATTTTAATAAAAAAATTATTTAATTTTTATAATATTTATTTAATTTTTAAATTATTATAATTTAAATAAAATCTTTATAATTTAAATAAATATTTAATAATTTTTTAAATTTTTTAAAAAATAATATTTATTTTTTAAATATTAAAATAATTATTAATAAATTTTTATCGTAAATAAAATATTAAAATTTCGTATTTTTAAAAGTTTTAAAAAAATATATTATTAAATATTATTTTTTATTATTTTTTAATTATTTTAAAATTATTTTAAAAATATAATTTAAAATATTTATTTTAAGTCGTTTTATTTTATTATAATTTAATAATTTAATTATTAAGGTATTAATAATTAAATTTTTAATTTTTAAAAAAAAAAATTTTTTTTCGGAAATTCGAATATTTTTTAATATATTTTTTAATAATAAATTTAATTAAAAAATTTATAAATTTACCTTAATTTTGAATTAAAAGTTATATATAACCGGTAAATTTTAAAAATTAACAGATATTAATAATAATAATTTTATTAAAAATTAATTAATTTTTAATAATTTTTAATTTTAAATTTTAAATTTAAAATTATTCCGGAATAATAATAAAATTTAAAAGATATAATTTTTAAATATATTAAATATTTTCTTAATATTTATTAATAAGTTAATCTTTTTAAATATTTTTAATATTTAAATAATATATTTTTTATATTTTATAAAAATTTTTAAATAAATAAAAATATTATTTAAATAAATAAAAACGAATTTATTTAAAAATTTTCGGAAAATAAAAATAAATATATATTAAAAATTAATTAAAATATTAATTAAGTTTTGAAATATAATTTTATATTCGTAATATTTATAAATAATTATAAAAATAAATTTTTATTTTTTATTTTTAATTATTTAATAAATTTAAAGTTATAAATTATTTAATTTTATTAATATTTTTTTATATAATATTTATTAATATTAAAAAATATTCGTTTTTAATAATAATATTATTAAATTATTTATAATTATTAATTTATTAATATATTAAATTTTTATTTTTATTAATTTTAATATTATTATTTTTTATTTTTAATATTATTATAATTAAATATTTTATAAATAATTCGGATTTTTAAATATAATTTTTTTTAATTTTATTAAAAATTTTTTTTTTAAATTTATATAATAAATTTAATAAAATTTTATAATTTTATTAATTATAATTTAATAATTTTTTTTAAATTTATTTTTTAAATAATTTTTTAAACCGTTAATATTTAAAAAAATTATTATTATAAAATTAAAATATTTAATTTTTTTAATTATGTAATAAATTTTATAAAACTTTTTTTAAAAATTATTTTATAAAAATATTTAATTTTTTTAATTAAAATATAAATTATTAAAACGAAATTATAATATTTTTAAAATAATATCGTATTTTAAAATATCGATAATATTAAAAATAATTTATTTTAAATATTTTTATATTAAAATTTTAAATTTTTTAATTTTTTAAAAAATTTAATTATTATTATAAATAAATAAATTTTTATTAATTATTTATAATTTATATAATTATTATTTATATTTTAAAAAACCTTAAATTTTTCGGTTATTTTTTAAAAAAAAATAATTTTAAAATTAATTATAATATTATAAAATTAATTTTTATAATAAATAAAAATTTTAATTTAATTCCGAATTTTCTTTTTATATATATAAAATTTTATATATAAAAATTTTTAATATTTTATTTTGGAAAATTTTTATAATTTATTAATTAATAAATTTTAAAAATTAAAAAATATTTTTATTTATATGTTTTCCGGATTATATATTTTATATAATTATTATTTATATATTTAAATTTTTTTTTATTAAATTAATATTTAAAAATATTTTTTTTTTAAATTTTTTTTAATTTTAATATTTTACGAATTATAAAATTAAAAAAATAATTTTTTAAAAAAAATATTTTTATAATTAGAAAATTATATTTATTATATAATATTTACGTATAATATAAATATTTTTATATTTTAATTTTTTAATTTTATTTTAATTCGGAATATAAATAATAAAATTTAAAATAATTTAATTATTAAAGGATTTTTATATATTTATATTTATTATTTAATTTTATAAAAAATTTTATATTATATTTTAATTAAAAATTATTATTTTTTTAATTTATTAATAAATAAAATAATTATAATTATAATAAATAATAAAATATAAAAATTTATAATTTTTTATTAATTTAAAATATATTATATATTCGGAAAAAATATAATATTTAAAAAATAATTATTTATAAATATCGAAATTTTTTCGTAAATAACCGTTTTAATCATATATTTTATATTTTTATATATTAAAATAATAAATATATTTTAAAGTAATAATGATTTTAAAATTTATTTATTTTAAATAATATTTATAAATTTTAATTATAATATTTTTATAAATAATATAATTTTTATAATTTAAATCCTTATTTTTAATTTTATTAATTATAATAATAATAAATTTTTTATTAATAAAAATAACGTAAAATTTTTTTGTTTCGTTTTTTATATTTTATTCGGTTACGTAAAATTTTTTTTTGGTTAAAAATTTTTTTTTTTAAAAAAATTTTTAAGGATTTTTTATTTAATAAAAAATAATATTCGTTTTTAAAATAGTTTTTTTTTATTATAATTAAAATATTTAATTTTAAATTTATTTTTTTTAAATTCCGTTAAATTAATATTAATTTTTTTTTTAAAAATTTATTTTTCGTTTTTTTCTTATTATTAAAATATTTATTATTATTTCGTTTATTAATTTCTTTTTTTTTAAGGTACCGATTAAAAATGCGGTAATCGGAAATAATAATTTTATTTATATATTTTTCGAAAAATTTTATTTTAAGTATTTTAAATATTTTATTTTTAATTTAAAGTTTTAAACCGTTATAATAAGGGAAAAATAACGTATTTTAAGGTAATTTAAAAATAATTATTAACCGGTTAAAATTAATCATATATTTAATTATTAATATAATTCATTAAAATTTATATATTTATTTAACCGTATATTATTATTTATTTATATTTTTAAGTAAAATATATATTTATTTTCGAAATGTTTATAATTATTAAAAATATAATTAATAATATTTAAATAATCGTTAAAAAATTTATTAAATAATTATTAAAAATAAAAATAAATTAATTAAAGATTTTTCCAGTAAATAATTTAAAAATAATTATAATTTTTTAATATTTTTTTATTAAAAGTTTTATATATTATTTAAGATAAAAATTAATTTTAATTAAAAGATTTTTTATATCCGTAATTTTATTATAAAATTTAAAAATAATTAATTTATAATTTTTAATATTAAATATTTTATAATAAATAAAAAAAAATGTAATTTTTTTTCGTTTTTAATTAAATAAAAAAAAATAAAAATTTTTAAATAAGGGGTAAGTATTTTAAAAAAAGGTATTAAAATTTTTAAATAAAAAGTAATTTTTAAAATAATGGCAACCTTTTTTAATTATTAAGCGAATTTGGCATTTTTTTTTAAAAATTTTACGATTTTCTTAGTTATAAAATTTAATTATTAATTAGTGGTAAATTTTTTTTTTCTTTTTTTCCGGTTTTATAATAAAAGAATTTTAATTTTTTTTTTCCGTAATTAAACTTTTTAAGTTATATTTCGATAATTTTCTTTATTTTTTTAAGGATAAGGGTTAATTATTATTAAAAAAAGGAAAATTTTCTTTTATTTTTAATTTTAATAATTTTTAATAAAAAATAAATTATATAATCCCGATATTAATTTCTTATTAATTAATAATAAGGATCGAATATATTATTTATTTATTAAATATCGTTTTATAATATTATTTTTATTAAATTTAAAAAAGTTTATATTTAATTAAACCTTAAATTAGTCGTTAATTATTAATTAAAAAATTATTAAAATATTACGAATTTATTATATATTTATTTAAAGGTATAAATAATATCCGAAATAAGGGTTTTTAATTTATAAGTAATAATAATATAATAAATAAAATATTTATTAAAACAATTTACGGATTATTTATTTATTTAAAAAATAATATAATTATTTTTAATTCAAAGATTAAATTAATAATTAAAAAACGAAATTAAATAAATATATTTAAGATTTATATAATTTATATAATTTAATAAATTACCTAAATTACTTAAATTACCTAATTCTTAACGGAAAAAGCCAAGCTTTTTCCTTGCCGAAATTTAGCCGCCTGGAGCTTATGCCAGGCTCTAAAGGTTGGTTTTTTTAAGATAGGAACCCCTGTTCTTATATTATAACAGTATATTAGTTAAAAAAATATAAAAGCTTTCGAAAATAAGGTATTACAAAGCTTTTATATATAAAACCTTATACGAAATAAAAAAAGAATACGGAATTAAATTAAGATTTCAGTTTATTATAAAAATAAGATATTTAACGCTATAATCGATTCCGGAATAAAAAAAAGATTTATTTTTTAAAAGTAATTAAAAAATATTAAATCCTTTAAAAATATAAACAGCAATTTTATAGGTTACGAACAGTTAATAATAAATTATTGATTTACGATAACGGCCAAGTTTTCCGAGAAATAAAAAAAATCGTAATTTAAATATAAGGATATTTAAAACGGATTATTTTCGATATTACTAATATTTCAAGATACGATATTATTCTGGAAATACCGTAATTTCGTTCTAGTAATTTATGGATTAACTGGCAAAATTAAACGTTTTTATCGAATAATTTTAACGAAAAGTTTTATAAAATTTATTACATAATTAATAAAACTAAAATTTTTAACCTCATAATAATAATACCTTTTAAATATTAACGGTTTAAAAGGTTATTTAAAAAACGAACCCGTAAAGAATAGCTTAATTATAATTAATAGGATTATATAATTCCCATTAAAGAAAGGATATTATTTAAAAGTTTATTAAATTTATTAAATAAACCTTAAAAAATTTAAACTTTAAAAGTTTTTTTTAATAATGCCTTAAAAGAAGTTATATACAAAAATCTAAATTATTTATAAGGTATTTAATTATAATGGTACCAGAAATAAAAAATAATAAATTTAAAATTAATAAGGACGGAAATTTAATATACCGACAAATTTATAATTATCGATAATTTAACGATATTATTATTAAAAATAAATATTTTTTAACGTTAATAAATATTATAAAGGAAAATATTAATAAAATTAAATAACCTATAACCTTAAATTTATTAAACGGTTATTATTTAATACGAATAATTAAAGGCGAAAAATAAAAACCCGCTTTTGAAATTATTTATAAATATTACGAATATAAAATTATGCCATAAGGATTACCTAATATCCCGGCCAGTTTTTAACATATGCTTATTATTTTTTTACGGAAGTTTTTAAACACCTTTGTTTTTGTTTATTTAAACGATATTTTTATTTATTTAAAAACATTAAAAAAGCATAAAAAGTATATTGTTTAAGTTTTAAAAACTTTTAAAAAGGTTAATTTATTAGTAAACGTTAGAAGAAATATTTGGCATATTTAAAAGCTAAATTTTTTAGGTTTTATTATTATCCTTAGGTAAATTCAAATTTAAAATCCCAAATTAAAAGTTATTAAAAATTAACTAATTTTTGATAAAGTTATTATTATTAATATACGTTAATTTTTAAGATTTACCGGTTGTATATAATTTTTAGTTAAAAATTACGGCAAATTTACTAATTCCTTAATTAAGCTTATTATTAAAAAATACGTCGGAAAAGAATTCGAATTTTTAAAGGAAATAAAAAAGACTTTCCAAAGAATTAAAAATAAAATAATTAACGCCCCGGTAATTAAACTACCAAACCATAATATAAAAAAACGATTTAAGATAAATACTTTAGAGTATGCCCTTAAAGCAATTTTAAAACAGTTAAAAAGTAATAAAAAGTAATACGTAATAACGTACTTTTCTAAAATTTTAAAAATAAAAAATTTAAGTATTCCATTTACGATAAGGAATTGTTAGCAATTATTTTAACATTTAAGGAATAGAAGCTTTTCTTTAACGGAATTAAGGAATTATTTCACATTTATTCAAACCATAAAAATTTTATTCGATTTATAACCATTTAGGAACTAAATAAACGCCCTAAAAAATTAAATGGTTTTTTTATTTAAATTTAACTTTAAAATTTATTACATTAAAGGTAAAAAAAACATCCAAACGGATATTTTAAACCGAAAAGGAAATTATAATTTAAAAGTTTTCAAATAATATATATAAATATTATATCGTAAGGATAATAAAACAATATACTTATATATAACCTTAAAGCAGCTAATTTCGGAAAAATTAGCCCAATTTAAAATTTTTTATAACTTAAAAAAGCAAAAAGAAATTTAAATAATTAAAAAGAAATACTAAAAACCAATTATTATTTCGCAGCAAAATTTATATCCCCTGCTAGTAACAAAAGGAATTCGTCAAAAATTTTACGAAAACCCCTTATACGGATATTAAGGAATATTTAAAATTATCAAACAACTTTAAAAAAATACGATTTTCCAGAATTCCGCTAAATAATTAAATAAGTAATTAAGGATTATAATATTTATAATAAAACTAAAACAGCCCGTTATAAGCCGTATAGCTTATTATAACCTATAAACATACTTTATAAAATATAAAATACCATAACTTAAAACTTTATTATTAATTTCCTTAGATCGAAAAACCTAATTATTAAATTTAAATACGATACGGTATAAGTAATTATTAACAAATTTATTAAATATGTGTATTTTTTACTTTTTAAAAGAACCGTAACGGTAAAATAGTTAACTTATGCCTTTATTCGATATTATCTTAACAAATACGGAATACCAAAAAAGATTATTTTTAATTAAAATAAATTTGTTATATCCAAATTCCGTATTAATTTCTTTAAGCGAATTAGTACTAAATTTAAATTTTCGATAATTTATTACCCCTAGACAAATAATTAAACAAAACGATATAACCAGATCCTGGAATAATACTTCCGAAATTACGTTAATTATTAATAAAATAATTAAATTAAGCTTTTATTATTTTTTAAATAACTTATAATACGTTTATTAATAAGGATATAGATATATTACCTTATACAGCTATATATAAACATAATATAATACCTTAACGACCTAAATAATTAATACGAAAGGTATTAATTATTATTATAATAACTTTACGAACAAAAATAATAATAATAAAAATTAAAACGGTATAAGCCCGATTTTAAATTAAGTTATAATTTTCGTAACAAAAAATAACCTAATATTATAATAATAATAAAAATAAGGGATTAACTTTAATAAAAAGAAATTATTTATTACTTTAAAAATAAAAAGCGACGTTAAATTTTTTACAAATTAAAACAAAGAAACTTAACGATAAGCTTAATTTTAAAAAATTTAATCCGTTTAAAATTAAAAATATATTTTAAAAATTAATTATAAATTATTATCATCTAAGATTATAAAATTATACCTTATATTCCATATTTCCTTATTAAAACTAGCCCCAAATAACGTCCTACATAAAAAAAAATTCGAAATTGAAAAAAAATAATAACAAATACGAAATCGAAAAAATATTAAAATTTAAAAAGGTTAAAAACAAAATTTAGTACCTAGTTAAATAAATAAATTACTTACCGGAAAATAACATATGGAAATTATTTAAATACTTAACGAATACGATAAACCTAATTAAGGATTTTTACCGGCAAAATCCTAACCGACCGTTTTTAATCCAGCCAAAATCGTAAACGATAACGGTTCCTTACCTAAGTTTAAATTTAAAACGTTCCAGCCGAAAACAATAAAAACCTTTATTATGGCGTTTATTATAAAAATATACCGCGTTTATTCCGTTTTTATACGACGTTATTTTTTTTTTAACCTTTTCCGTTTTTTTAATTAATTTAATTCCAAACCCTTTTTTAATATTTTTAAGATCCTTTTTTTAAAAAGGTCCTATTAAAAACGTAACCGTTTTAATTTTTTTAAAAAAAAATAATTTTTCGTTTTATTAACGTCGTAATTTAACTAACTTTTTTTTTATTATCTTTTGTTCCTTTCTCGCGATTTTTTAAAACATTAAATAATTATTTTTAATTTTTCGTTACTTTCGAAAAAAACGAGTTTAAATTCTATTTATTTCTTTTAAGGAATTTATCGTTAAAACGTTATAAAATAAACGTTAATAACGAATATAATAATCGTAACTTTAACGCCTTAAAATAAAAGAAAAATCGGTTTTTCCGAATCGAATATAATTAAAATAAGAAAATATTTTAATACTAAATATTTTTATCGAATTATCATAAATATTACGAAAGTTATATTAATTCGGATTTGGGTTTTTTTTCCTTTTTTTAAAAAAATGCGATTTATTATAATAAAGTTAATTAAAAAAGCTTAAAAAGAACTTTTTTAATAAATAATAAAAAGGTTATTTACGGTTTTATTTTTAAAATAAAGATTTTTTAAAATGGGAAATAATATTATAATATAAAAATAAAGATTCGTATTTTTAAAGAAATTTATTTTCGAAAGTTTTTAAGGAAAATTCCGACCGGATAAACTTCGGATAAAAAGAAATTTAGTTTTTTTATATTAAGGTTGAAGTAATTTAATGTTACAGTATAGGAATAGGGGTTCCTATCTTGGAGAAACCAGCCTTTGGAGCCTGGCGCAGGCTCCAGGCGGTTAAATTTCGGCAAGGAAAAAATTTGGCTTTTTCTGCCAAGAACTAAGTAATTAAGGTGATCTAGGTAATTTATTAAATTATATAAATTCTATAAATTTTAAGTATATTTATTAAATTTCGAAATAAATATATAATAATCGATTTCTTTTTATAAATAATATTTATTTAATTTCGTTTTTTAATTATTAATTTAAGATTTTAATTAAAAATAATTATACCGTTTTTTAATGAAGGAAAGAATTCGTAAATTTTTTTAACGAATATTTTATTTATTATATTATTATTATTTATAAATTAAAAATTTTTATTTCTGATAATATTTATATTTTTAAGTAAATATATAATAAATTCGTAATATTTTAATAATTTTTTAATTAATAATTAACAAATAATTTAAAGTTTAATTAAATATAAACTTTTTTAAATTTAATAAAAATAATATTATAAAATAACGTTTAATGCAGAAATAATATATTCGATTTTTATTATTAATTAATAAAAAATTAATAACCGGATTATATAATTTATTTTTTATAAAAAAAAATTTTAATTAATCGATAATATATTATTAAAAGTTATTAAAGTTAAAAGTTAAAAAAATTTTTCCTTTTTTTAATAATAATTAATTTTTTTTTTAAAAAAAATAAAGGAAATTATTAAAATACGGTTTAAAAAATTCGATTATAAAAAAAAGTTTTTAAAAATTCTTATTATAAAAACGGAAAAAAAAAGGAAAAAAGATATTACGATTAATTAACGACTGGATTTTATAATTAAAAAAAATCGTAAAACTTTAAAAAAAAAACGTTAAATTCGTTTAATAATTAAAAAGGGTTTTTATTATTTTAAAAATTATTTTTTATTTAAAAGTTTTAATTTTTTTTTTAAAATACTTATTTTCTGTTCGTAAATTTTTATTTTTCCTTTATTTAATCGAAAATAAAAAAAATTTATATTTTTTTTTACTTATTATAAAATATTTAATATTAAAAATTATAAATTAATTATTTTTAAATTTTATAATAAAATTACGGCTATAAAAATTTTTTTAATTAAAATTAAATTTTGTTTTAAATAATACGAAAACTTTTTAACGGAAAAATATTAAAAAATTATAATAATTTTTTAATTATTTACCGGAAAAATATTCGATTAATTCGAATTTAATTTAAATAATTATTTAATAAATTCTTTTAACGATTATTTAAATATTATTAATTATATTTTTAATAATTATAAAAATTTCGAAAAATAAATACGAATTTCGTTTAAAAATATAAATAAATAATAATATACGGTTAAATAAATATATAAATTTTAAAAATTATATTAATAATTAAATATACGATTAAATTTAATTAATTAATAATTATTTTTAAACTATTTAAAAATACGTTATTTTTCCTTTATTATAACGATTTAAAATTTTGAATGAAAAATAAAATATTTAAAATATTTAAAATAAATTTTTTCGAAAAATATATAAATAAAATTATTATTTCCGATTACCATATTTTTAATCGGTATTTTAAAAAAAATTAATAAATAAAATAACGATAAACGTTTTAAAAATAAAAAGAAAATAAAAAATAAATTTTAAAAAAAGTTAACGTTATTTTAACGGAATTTAAAAAAGATAAATTTAAAATTAAATATTTTAATTATAATAAAAAATTTTTTTAAAAACGAATATTATTTTTTATTAAAAAAAGTTTTTAAAAAGATTTTTTAACTTAAAAAAAAATCCATACGGCCGAACGAAATATAAATAAGAAAACAAAGAATAAAAAAAATAAACATTATTACCGTTAATTAAAAATTTATTATTATTATAATTAATAAAATTAAAAATAACGATTTAAATTATAAAAATTATATAATTTATAAAAATATTATAATTAAAATTTATAAATATTATTAAAAATAAACGAATTTTAAAATAATTATTATAATAAAATATATTTATTATTTTAATATATAAAAATATAAAATATAAAATTAAAATAATTAATTACGAAAAAATTTTTATAATTAAAAATAATTATTTTTTAAATATTATATTTTTTCCGAATATATAATATATTTTAAATTAATAAATAATTTTAAATTATTATATTTTATTATTTATTATAATTATAATTATTTTATTTATTAACAAATTAAATAAAATAATAATTTTTAATTAAAATATAATAAAAAAATATTTATAAAATTAAATAATAAATATAAAAATATAAAAACCTTTTAATAATTAAATTATCTTAAATTTTATTATTTATATTTTAAATTAAAATAAAATTAAAAAAATATAACGTAAAAATATTTATATTATATATTAATATTATATAATAAATATAACTTTTTAATTATAAAAATATTTTTTTAAAAATTTATTTTTTTAATTTTATAATTTATAAAATATTAAATTTAAAAAAATATTAAAAAAAAAATATTTTTAAATATTAATTAAATAATAAAAAATAATTTAAATATATAAAAAATTATTATATTAAATATATAATTTAAAAAACGTATAAATAAAAACGTTTTTTAACTTTTAAAATTTATTAATTAAAAAATTACGAAAATCTTTAAACATAAAATATGAAAAAAACTTTATATATAAAATTTTATACGAAATAAAAAAAAATTACGGAATTAAATCGAAATTTTTATTTTTTATAAAAATTAAATATATAATATTATAATTAATACCGGAATAAAAATTTTTTTTTTTAAAATAATTAAAATATATCGGATTTTTTAAAAATATAAATAATAATTATATAAATTATAAATAATTAATAAAAATTTATTTATTTATAATATAAATTAAATTTTCCGAAAAATTAAAAAGTTTAAAATTTAAATATAAAAATATTTAAAATAAATTATTTTTAATATTAACGATATTTTAAAATATAATATTATTTTAAAAATATTATAATTTCGTTTTAATATTTTATATATTAATTAAAAAAAATATTTTTATAATAAAATTTTTAAAAATAATTTTATAAAATTTATTACGTAATTAATAAAATTAAAATTTTTAATTTTATAAAAATAATATTTTTTAAATATTAATAATTTAAAAAATTATTTAAAAAATAAATCCGAAAAAAATTATTTAATTATAATTAATAAAATTATAAAATTTTTATTAAAAAAAAATTATTTAAAATTTTATTAAATTTATTATATAATTTTTAAAAAAATTTATATTTAAAAATTTAAATTATTTATAAAATATTTAATTATAATAATATTAAAAATAAAAAATAATAAAATTAAAATTAATAAAAATAAAAATTTAATATATCGATAAATTTATAATTATAAATAATTTAATAATATTATTATTAAAAATAAATATTTTTTATATATTAATAAATATTATAAAAAAATATTAATAAAATTAAATAATTTACAATTTTAAATTTATTAAACGGTTATTATTTAATTTAAATAATTAAAAACGAAAAATAAAAAATTATTTTAAAATTATTTATAAATATTATAAATATAAAATTATATTTTAAAACTTAATTAATATTTTAATTAACTTTTAATATATATTTATTTTTATATTACGGAAATTTTTAAATAAATTTATTTTTATTTATTTAAACGATATTTTTATTTATTTAAAAATTTTAAAAAAATATAAAAAATATATCGTTTAAATATTAAAAATATTCAAAAAAGATTAATTTATTAACTTTTTAATTAAAATTATTATTAAAAAATATATTGGAAAAAAATTCGAATTTTTAAACAAAAAATAAAAAAAACTTTTTAAAAAATTAAAAATAAAATTATTAATATTCCGGTATTTAAATTATTAAATTATAATAAAAAAAATAATTTAAAATAAACGTTTTAAATTATATTTTTAAATAATTTTAAAATAATTAAAAAAATAATAAAAAATAATATTTAATAATATATTTTTTAAAAGTTTTTAAAAATACGGAATTTAAATATTTTATTTATAATAAAAAATTATTAATAATTATTTTTTAATAAAATAAAAAAATTATTTAATATTTATTTAAATTATAAAAATTTTATTTAACTTATAATAATTTAAAAATTAAATAAACGTTATAAAAATTAAATAATTTTTTATTAAAATTTAATTTTAAAATTTATTATATTAAAAATAAAAAAAATATTTAAATAATTATTTTAAACCGAAAAAAAAATTATAATTTTAAAATTTTTAAACGTTATATATAAATATTATATCGTAAAAATAATAAAATAATATAATTATATATAATTTTAAAATAACTTATTTTAAAAAAATTAATTTAATTTAAAAATTTTTATAATTTAAAAAAATATAATAAAAATTAATTATTATTTTGCGGTAAAATTTATATTTTTTGTTAATAATAAAAAAAATTTATTCGAAAATTTTACGAAAATCTTTTATATAAATATTAAAAAAAATTTAAAATATTAAATAATTTTAAAAAAATATAATATTTTAAAATTTTATTAAATAATTAAATAAATAATTAAAAATTATAATATTTATAATAAAATAAAATAATTTATTATAAATTATATAATTTATTAATATTTATAAATATATTTAATAAAATATAAAATATTATAATTTAATATTTTATTATTAATATTTTTATATCGAAAAATTTCGTTATTAAAAATTTAATATAATATAATATAAATAATTATTAATAAATTTATTAAATATAAATATTTTTTATTTTTAAAAAAAACGTAATAATAAAATAATTAATTTATATTTTTATTTAATATTATTTTAATAAATATAAAATATTAAAAAAAAAATTTATATTTAAATTTAATATTAACTTTTTTAAATAAATTAATATTAAATTAAAATTTTTAATAATTTATTATTTATAAATAAATAATTAAATAAAACGATTAAATTAAATTTTAAAATAATATTTTTAAAATTCCGTTAATTATTAATAAAATAATTAAATTAAATTTTTATTATTTATATAAATATAATATAATAATTTAATAATTAAAATAATTAATATATAAAACCTTAATTATTATTATAATATTTTTATAAATAAAAATTAAAATAATATAAATTTAATTATAAATTAAATTATAATTTTTATAATAAAAAATAAGTTAATATTATAAAAAAAAATTAAAAAATTAATTTTAATAAAAAAAATTTATTTATTACGTTAAAAATAAAACGTAATCTTAAATTTTTCTTAAATTAAAATAAAAAAATTTAATAATAAATTTAATTTTAAAAAATTTAAGCCGTTTAAAATTAAAAAAATTATTTCGAAAATTAATTTTAAATTATCGTTATTTAAAATTATAAAAATATATTTTATATTTTATATTTTTTTATTAAAATTAATTTTAAAAAACGTTTTATTTAAAAAAAATTCGAAATCGAAAAAAATAATAATAAATACAAAATCGAAAAAATATTTAATTTTAAAATAATTAAAAATAAAATTTAATATTTAATTAAATAAATAAATTATTTATTTAAAATCAATATATAAAAATTATTTAAATATTTAATAAATTCGATAAATTTAATTAAAAATTTTCGTCCGTAAAATCTTAATTCACCGTTTTTAATACGGTTAAAATTATAAATAATAATAATTCCTTATTTAAATTTAAATTTTTAATATTTTAATTAAAAAAAAATATTTTTATTACGGTATTTATTTTAAAAATAAATTACGTTTATTTTATTTTTATACGACATTATTTTTTTTTTTACCTTTTTTTAATTTTTTTTTTAATTTTATTCGAATTTTGTTTTAAAAATAATAACGGTTTTTTTTTAAAAATATTTTATTAAAAACGTAACCGTTTTAAACAATTAAATAAAATAATTAAAACCTTTTTTACCGTATATTATTTTTTTTATAAACGGTTATATTTTTTCTTAATTTTCGATAAAAAATTTATTTTTAATACGTTATATATTAAACGTTAATAACGAATATAATAATTATAATTCGGAATATTTATTACGTAAAAATATTTAATTTTCTTAAAATAAATATAATTCGAATAAAAAATAATATTATAATTAAATTTTTTAATAAATTTTACGTAATTAATACGAAATTCGTATTAATTTAAATATAATTTTTTTTTCTTTTTTTAATTTAACTTATTATAATAAAATTAACTAAAAAATTACTTTTCCGATAAAATAAAAAATATTTACAGTTTTTATTTTTAAAATAAAAATCTTTAAACAAAATAATATTATAATATAAAAATAAAAGTTTTTATCTTAAAAAAACCAACCTTTAAAATTTAACGTAAACTTTAAGTAACTAAATTTCAGCAAAAAAAAATTTTAACTTTTTCTGCCAAAAATTAAATAATTTAAATAATTTAAATAATTTAAATAATTTATTAAATTATATAAATTATATAAATCTTTAATATATTTATTAAATTCTAAAATAAATATATAATAATCGGTTTCTTTTTATAAATAATACTTATTTAATTTCGCTTTTTAATTATTAATTTAAACTTTTAACTAAAAATAATTATACCGTTTTTTATTAAAGGAAAAATCTGCAAATTTTTTTAATAAATACCTTATTTATTATGTTATTATTATTTATAAATTAAAGACCCCCATTTCGGATACTGTTTATAACTTTAAATAAATATATAACAAGTTCGTAATATTTAATTAATTTAAATAATTTAAGTAATTTAAAAATAAATTATTTAAATTAAATAAATATATAATAAACGGTTTCCATTATAAATAACACTTACTTAGTTTCGCTTTTTAGCTATTAATTTAAGTTTTTAATTAAAGGCGTTTTCCGATTAAGGGAAAAGTTCGTAAATTTTTTTAACGAATACCTTATTTATTATGTTATTGTTACCTGCAAATCAAGACCTCCATTTCGGATACTGCTTATACCTCCAGGTGGATGTATGACAGGTTCGTTACATATGGTCGTACTGTTTTTGAAAATGAATCACTTGTCTATTTCAAACTTGGCTGTTATAAAGCAGTGTAGAATTCAAAGAAAAAATAACCGAGCCCTTACTGGCTTAATATCCTTCAGAGCAGAACCAAGTGGCGGATACCACGTTTGATAATGTTGCCACCCACCCTCCTGAACCCCTCCGGGACACCAACCTTCTTTCCCTCCCGTACCAAGCTCAATAGCTACTTGTACATATCTACCGTTATGCACGGTTGGTTGGCGGGATAATGGGGTTGTAATAGGAAAATCGGTTGTCTGGGTCGTACTGGGCCTTTAGACTGCGCAGTCTCTCTAGTCGCCATGGTTCGTAACCATACATGGCCTCGAGGGACTCCCACCCGGCGGCGTAGTTCACATAAGCCGTCGGCCGGCGCTCCGGTTGGCCAGCATTCCACAGATCTACAGTCTCCCGAGCCCACGTCTTGGCAAAGTCCTCGAGACCAGAATCCGGCAACGGCGTCGCGTCGAAATACCTAGATCGCAACGCGTGTCAGCTCAAGTAACTTATAGAGTAACTGCGAAATTCGGCCGTTACTCACATCAGCAAATAGTCGTCGCGAAGCGGGTAGGCCGAGTCTTCGGCCGGGATATCCCTGACGCCCTTCACCGCGTAGCCTTCATGGAGCACCCTGGTCCCTCCAAGCTCGGGGTATTCTGCGACCTTCCTGTTAAATAAGTCATAGATCTGGCGCTCCGTAGTAATATTGTAGACCTGGAGACCGGCAGTTCCGATGACGTGCGTTCGATTTGGGGCGCACAATGGAGAGTCGATCCCGCCGCCCATAGCATCATTGATCTCTTTATAAGGGATATTTCCCTCTACCAATGACACGGGGTCGAGTGAATCGAACGGCTCAAATAACGGTACAGCCTCTGCTGCAGGACCAGCGTAAATAAAGACCCAGACTATGGTAGCCTACATCCTGTCAGATAGTTATCCAAAAGACGGTTATAATGGACGCCGAAGACTCGCTTACCTCAGTCTCGCTCACGGTTGCGTCTATGGTGAAAACGCCGAAGGTTCCAAGCCACTTCGTTGAGAGAGTGCCGTTGTTGTGCAACTCGTTAATTGCCTCGAACAGGGGCTCCAGCTGATTACCTGTAAACTCGTAGGTCCGATAGTAATAAGTATTGTTGTCGGGATATATCTTGGCCTCGAAACTAGTGACAATACCGAAGTTATGGCCGGCGCCTCGCATCGCCCACCACAGGTCAGCATGGCTCGATTCGCTGACGGTAATGGCCGTTCCATTAGCCAACACAACGTTCATGTTGACAATGCCGTCGCTGGTCAAACCATGCACGCCTTGCTGGTTGCCATGTCCACCTCCTAGGGCTGGGCCGAGTATACTAACACAGCTACATGTTCCCGTGGCTGGAGTGCGCAAGGTCAGTTAGGCACCACACTTCTAATTAGTATAGACATCGTAATACCTGTGACATAGCCCGCGTCCGCCATCGCTTCAAGCACTTCTTGGCCGTAAACTCCAGCTTGGAATCGTGCGGTCTGTGTCTCCGAATTGATGGTAATACGAGTCAGATGTCCAAGGTCAATCTCGATTCCGTTAAACCGCCCAACGCTAGTAGTTAAAGCATGACGGCGATTGACCGCATAGAACTCAATGTTGTTTTCGTTGGCATATTGAACCTTTTGGGCCTTAGTCACGTATCGGAATGAGGGGAGAAAATTGGAAAGGAAAATACAAAGGAGATGGAGGAAAAGGAGCACATCGGGGGACGGGGGTGGACGGCTTACAATTGTTGGTATATCCCATTCTTCTCCGGGTACCACCACCAACTGGACATGAGGTTGGACGATCGTATTGTACCTCTCCGTTGCGTTGGCCCAGTCAGCGTCACTCGGCTCAATGATAATCGAGGTGTTGGAAAGCAGTGAGCTGAGCTCCTCCTGGAACTTTGAGGGCACCAAGCCATCTCTTGCACCTGGAAGCTGAGCCGCAAGGGCCTGTACAAGATATAGACCGCTTGCTGCGAGAAAAGAAGATGGCCGCATTGTTATAGTCGTCTGTTGATTACGTAGACAGAAGAGCTCTTCCGGAGTGAAATTTGGTGTTCTACGATTCCTTGGAACGAGGAGGCTGCTGGCTTGCTTCACATAACCCCGTATTTATATATAAAGAGCCAGCAGTAATAGCGTTATAAATCCTCCGTGAAGAATCCGCCGCAGACAACGCAATTTCGCGGTCGGATCTTACCGGGCCAGGCTCGCACCAGCTGAACAGAAATGGACTTTGCCATACAGGTGATGAGGCTGAGTGCGGCACATGTCCCGAGAAGGTACAGTCATGCGATCCCGAGACCTGAACGTGTTGGTTGATGAATGGAATTCTACATCGACCGCACCCTTGACGACATATGGGATCGATTTCCCGACGACGGATGGCAAGGATCGTCATCCCGGCCAAAATTCGAAAGACCATACACGCCCCAGTGGCCCGAACCTGAGGTGTATGTGCGTGGCTACTTGATATTTCGGAATTTAGCCGCATCCCTTGGAACCCAGGCAGACGGGTATCCATTTTCTAAGCATAAGCAATCCACATTAAGCTATCATCAGCTTGACCTGTCCCGTGTCCTCGGATCAGGCAGCTTACACTCTGCATTCTTGGCAGGGATCTGAAGATTAGCATGAACACTTAGGATCCATAAAAACAGGGCCACCGAGCTCTTCAACGCGATGCGTTTATGAACAGGAGCGTAATACGCACAGACGAGAGCTATTTCAGCTTCCCTTGAGCCACGAGGGCGTCAGCCATTCATATTCATCATAATTTGAAAGGTTATTGCGCCATCCAGCATAACGAGCCGTCTTTTGCATCGACTTAGGCTATCTCTACAACCTAAGCGTATCAGCTAACATAGAGACTGATGAAGTGGCGGCCAGCCAACTTTCCCCTTCTGCCCCTGTCCTCATGGCACCAGCCACTCAGCTGCGCTACCAAGTTGTTGGACCTCCCCGATTCATGGGATATCTCCAGCCTTGACCTCAGGGGTCTCAGCAGCTCCGCCCTGCTATAAGTCAGGCGAGATTGCCACTAACCGCCCTAGTGCCTCGCGCCGCCAATTTGCCATATTTAGAATCCATTGTCCTATTGAATCGCTTAATAAGTTAATCAGTATCAGCTGACGTCAAATCGCCACGCTCCTCTTACCGACGACTCGCACGCTGCTAAAGTCGGGCAGCCGCGATCCTTAGATTTCCAACGCACCTGATTAATTCTCGGATATAATATTTTCACCAACAGATGACTAGGAAACAGCGTTGTACCGCGGACTCTGTTCCTCGACGTATTTCGGCATCTGAAGTGCACGGTACTGCGCGGTACGACGACCTCATACCGCGAGACCCGGAAATAGAGGTAAAGAGCTGACCTAACTTTCAGGTCCCAGGGGTATTTCCTCTTAAATGCTCCACCCGCCCACGTCCCGTAAGATTCAAATTCGAGCCGGTGTAAAACATACACACACCCCCATATATATATATATATATATATCTTAAAGCCTCTACGCGATATAGTAATTTGATCGCTTATTGGCATATCAGTGTACGTTAAAGACAATAAAAATTGTGTGCAGAGAGACCGCTCTGCTGGATATCCAAGAGAGAATTTGATGTACTCGCAGGGGCAAGGACATCCGCCTCACCTTCTTCACAGCCTGGCTCCTTGTAGTGCGCAGATTCCATGTGGGAGGATTCCTCTCAACATGCCAAAAGTCGATTGATGAGTGTTGCGGATATAACAACTACCATAAAGGATAATCCAGTTACAACACATTAGAAGTAGCTACACCTGTCCGACAGTTCCGCGCACTATGACGGGGCTCGCCGCATTTACCTTATCGCCGCGGAACCCTTGCAACCATTTCCAAGCATCACCCTCCTTGACTGCGTCCTGCCTCTTCTGCGCCACCATCCTTCTACACCCGGAGCCTAATCCATTCCCGCGATTAAGGGATTCCCCGATCTGCAGTCGTTTCCTTCTGTTCTGCGATTCCGGCCAAATAGCATGCACATCAGCCTTCTTATGAACTCTGAGCCAATTTTTCAGGGGGCTACGGCCAGCTGAGACCAGTATCCACAATCACGAGATCTTACACGACGGGCTGCGCCGGAGATTTCTTTGTTTGCTTTCCGGTGAGATGTCTTGTTACATGTTAGTAAGCACCGGTGGGATCTCCAGCTTCGATGCCTGCTACTTTGTAGAGATTTCCGGCTTTGGTAAAAGTGCGGACAAGAAAGCGAATGACGAGATCTCGCTCGGCCGATGAGGCTCCACCTTCCATTCTGTCGGCCGAGAAATTTCGGTCGACAGTCTTCGGTCGGCAGTTTCTGGTCGACACCTTTCGACCGAGATTCTGCTGTAGTAAGCGCTAACTAGGCCTACTATGGGACCATAATTCCAGCTGCGCAGCGAGCTGAATGTAAGCCGCAAATATCATTATGCCGCAGCGAATTCCTCGGCCACGCGGGAAACAAAGACTGAGGGAAAGTCATACGCTAAGATGCGTTTTTATACCTAATATCCTACTTAACGGATATATTTCAATATAGCCTCTGAAAATATCTGTCTGCGTAATACTGGGCATATTTATAATTAAACTTTATAAGGATATTCTAAAATGTGAAAATGTAAATATAACCTAGATAATACTTTTTAAATTTATAAATATATAACATAAGAATAGATATAATAAGTTATATAAAATATATCGTAAAATATTATAACTTAATTTATTAATATAAACTTATTTAATAATAAACCCGGTATGTTAAAAGAATAAATAAAGGTATTAATAAATCATTAAATAATATAATAAGACGAATATATAAATCTATTATCACTTTTATTAAAATAAATTTAATTTAATAATTAAGTAGCTTGATAAATTTTATATATAACTTAGTTATATATAATAAGGATCGTATTATAATTTAATAATAATATTATAAGATATATAATATAACTTAATTATTAATCGAAAATTATTTTTAAATCATTTTATATATCAGTTATTATATATATTAGTATTATTATATTATGTTTTATTTAAAATTTTTTAAATTATCTATTCGCTTTTTTCGACATTCCTCTTTTTTCACTTTTTTTCGTGCCTGTACGCTTCACTTGACTATCGGGGACTCTGCGTTGAGTTATTCGACCGAACTATGCACTTAATGCCAAAAGTCGGCAGTGCCGGCGTTGTGATTCGGAAATCTCTGAGACTTAAGTGATCCTGTAGAACAGCATCGAGTGGGCGACCACTCCCTGGTTTTTTATTCGGAGGTGTTTTCTCAAGATGATTTGTTTTCCGGAATCGCCTCTACCTTGTAACCTCTGTTGTAAGGCCTCTCACCTCTTAAAACCACCCTTTATCACTAGATAGTCCATCCTGATAGTGACGTCTTTGGCATTCTAATAATACCATGACACCCTTGGACGTGGACATGATACATGCGGGTGGCATATCCCCCGTGACGACAGCGACCTTTACCTTCGCTTTCGTGGCCGTCTCTTTCTACCTGCTTTACCGATGGCTTCTCCCCAAACCACTCCCAGGCATCCCGTACAACCCCAAGGCCACGGGATCATTGTTTGGCGATGCGCCCTCCATGACTCGTGAGCTCGCCACTACTGGTGAATTCAGCATGTGGCTGGCCAAGCAGATCGAGGAAATGAAATCACCAGTCTGCCAAGTCTTCGTGCGCCCATTTTCCTTGCCGTGGATCTTGATAGGAGACTTTCGGGAGTCCCAGGATATACTGATGAGGAGGCCCGAGTTCGAAAAGGCCGGGTACCTGGTTGATGCGATGCAGGGCCTGGGCGATTTCCATGCTCGTTACAAAACAAATGATGCTTTTAGGCACCGCCGACACCTGAGGCAAGACTTGATGACCCCCAGCTTCCTCAATAACATCATGGGTCCTTTCATACACTCCGAAGGACTCAAGCTTCTCAAGCTCTTGGAGACTAAGACGAATCTTGCGAATGGGAGGCCTTTCTCGATCCTGTCGGATTACTGGCACACTGCTCTCGATATAATGACTTATTACGCATTCGGCGAAAACTTAAGCGATCCCGCGCTGGATCCCCAGGTGGAACTTATTTCGAAGTTAAGCCGTTCAGAAATACTTGGTGGACATTTGGATGAGCCAGTGACATTTCCTGAGGCCCCTCTCAGCGATTTTCTCGTGGCAGTCCAGGATGCCCCTCACGTCTTAGAGAAGACGGCTGTCTCCTGGGTTCCAAAACTTAGTTTTTGGTGGTGGCGACAACAGGCCTGGGTCAAGACGATCTATTTCCATAAGGACCGGGTCCTTCCGCAACAACTCAGGAATGCTCTTCAAAACTACAAGTCAGGGCAGGTGAAGTCTGGCCTTGACCACATCATGATGCGGGAAGAGGTAGCAGCGAAAAAGCAGGGCCGTGAACCTCGGTTTCTAGACCAAAGTATGGCAGACGAGGTAGGTCCGAAAATCGGTTCGATTCCCGCAATTGTGCTGCAAGATTTGCTAATTAGGTCCCTGTTTCTCGTCAGATCTTCTCCGATGTGCTCTCTGGTCATCACACCACTGGCGGAGCTATGGCCTGGGTAACCAAGTACCTTACCGGCTATCCTGAAGTCCAATCCAAGCTTCGAGACGCCTTGTACTCCGCGATACCTGAGGCGGTGGAAAAGAAGCGAGTTCCCACTTTCGAAGAATTGAGGCGCGCCCGAATACCTTATCTCGAGGCCGTTATCGAGGAGACTAGCCGCCTTACCCCTTTCACGATTGTGAGAGAAACAGCAGAGGATACCCAAATTCTGGGCTGCAGAATTCCTAAGGGATGCCAGGTCTTCATGGTCAATGCCGGGCCCGGCTTCCTGTCGCCCTCGGTCCCCGTGGATGAGGCCAGGCGGAGCCCGACATCAAAGGCGGCCAGGCTTCGAAACAAATGGGACGAGACTAAAGACCTGAGGATCTTCGAGCCGGAACGTTGGCTCGTCCGCAGAGAAGACGGCAACGTCGAATTCGATGGTGCCGCGGGACCTCAGCTTAACTTCGGGCTGGGCATTCGGCAATGCTGGGGCAGAAGGATGGCGCATCTGGCAATCAGGACAGTTATCGCCTTGGTTGTCTGGAACTTCGAGATGCTGGAGATTCCCGACGAACTCGGAGGATATGCTGGGTATGATGGGATCTCGCGCCAGCCGCAGAGGGCCTTCGTCAGGTTAAGAAAATTGTACCCCTAAGTGTACAAGGCGAGAACACGTGCAGATTGCTGAACCGTTCAAGAAAACCGGATATCTTAGGTGGTCTCGACGTTATCCTGACTGAAGTCAACGAATACTTATTTCCTGATCGGGAAACAAGTGGAGAGTCGATCATGGCATGTCTCTTAGAGCAGCACTTTTATGTCAGCCAGCCTGCACACTTTAATCTATTCTCTATATTTCCAAGGTCTCAGTAACTTTACGACATTATTAGGCTGACAACATCAGCATCTGGCCATACTTAACGAGATATCACTTGCACAGCTAACGATTATGGATATCAAGTTCCTCTAGCGAATAACTTTCCTTGACAGCTAGGGATTCCGATTTCTTGTACGGATAATCTTTAACAAAGGCTCATACGATCTAGGGACTGCCTTCTTACATGTGCACCTAGACAAACAGACATCATCTAAATGCATAGAAGTTGGAAATTCATTTAATCTTATTAAGATCATTAGTAATTACTTAAGAAATATGTTAATTATTAATAAATATATATAAAAAGCAATTATAAAGCAAATTTTAAAAAGACTATTTAATGTAATTAAATTGAATTTAAATAAAGTCTTTCTTTATTAAAAAGTAAACGGTTATTTTCGAATTTACTCGATACTAATTCCTTTATTATATGAAATAACAATCGCGTTATTATAATAAAATTATTATAAAAAAAATTAAAAACAGGTTTATAATATTAAAAAAGTAGTAATATGTCTGTTCAGCTGTAGTTTAACATAGCGGCTATTGATATAAAAATAGCTTTAACTATTATGGTAATAATTTTAAATGCACATAATCGTTAATTTTTCTACTCTTAAACGTAATTGTTTTGGCTGCACCTTATACTGTTACAACATGGTAAGCTTGGACGTGGAAGGACGGTCGGCCTACTGTTATGGCTGCACCTTAACCGTCACGTCAGCAGGGGCAAAATACCGGTGGAATGATCGCAATTGTGGTGATCATTCTGGTGCTTACAGCTGTATATGTACTCCAGGACAATACATGTTGGAAAGAACGTCTGCTACGGAGGACCAGGCCGCAACACCTACCAGTATGATGCCGTTACGTAACATGGATTTGAACACAGAGGTAAATTTATTATATTTCAGGTAATGGATTTGGATGGTGAGATAAATATATGTCATTTCAGGTTAATAAATTTAAAGAAATCGATAAATCTAGTATAATTTATTTCTATATATATACATTTGTTACTTTAAACAGTTTAATAACTTCAGCTTGTAATATAACTTGGTTGCCTAGATTACCTTTCATATCTGCTATTACCAAACGTAAGTATTACTTTCTGTTAATTGCTCGGATTCCTACGATACGACCTCTAACATAAACCGTACGACTGGGTTTAGCAGTTGGTTAACCCTTGCATCCGTTACATATACCACACCGCCAGGGGTAAAAGATTGGCGAATGATCGCAATGATAGCAATCAAACCGGTGCTTATGGCTGCATAATAGCTGCTGCGGTAGATAAGGCCGTAACAGTAACGGGATAAGATGCGGCTTTTATAAGAACATTTTATAATCTCTAAAAATTTATAAGTTGTTATATCCTGCGTAAAAGAATTTAACTAGTTTATTACATTAACTTAAAGTAGCACGTTAATTATTAAATAAAATATTAATTTAATTTTTTTAATTATTATAAATTTAACTGTTTTTATAAAAAAAATTTATTAAAGTATAAGAAAAATTAAGTTATTTATAATAAAAATTATAAAATATTATATTATTATAAAAAGCGTTATATTATAAAGCAAAACTGTAATCGTTAATACATAGTTTCGCTTTTAATATAATAAGCCCTTAAATCGATATATAAACTTTTAACGTCCTTTAACGGCTAAATCCCGCACTGTTATGCTGAAAAATAAAAAGGCTAGCAACGAATTATAATTTTAATAACTACTTAGGCACTTCTGGCTCTGTTTATTTTATAAGCCGGCAAAGACAACTAGCTAGTAACAAGTTATTTTCTTGCTAGAAAATAAGTTTACCAATTATGAATCACGATTATTTTAATACAGGACTTATATTTTTATTTCCCTTTTTTCCTTTTAATTACCTTTTATTTTAAATCTGCTTTTTACGTTTAACTCTTGAATACTTTACGCTTAATGTAATTTCTTACCTGATTTAAAAAATGTATATAATATTAAAGCGTAAAAAGGGCAATTGCTTTTAATTTATTTATTAGTTAAATATATTAAATAATATAAACTATTTAAATAATATCTTAATATACCGGTCTTTCAAGTTTAATAAAGGCTGTGATATTAAATCATAATGAATATAGTTCGGAAGTTTAATCTTATAATTTGTAATGGCTAATGCCTATCGAGTAAATATACACGTTAAATATGATATTTTGCGGATTATATTATGAATCATTCAACTTGACTATAGCTGGATGCTTACATCAATAGGTTTGGCATGCTCGTAGCCGAATGTTGCTTATGGAATACAGCCAAGAAGATCAGCTGTAACCTGCAGGTAGGGTACATTTCGGGGCCGACCAAGGAGAGAGGGGAAAAGAGGGACCTGTTCTTGCATCTGGCGGGGGAGCATCTTCTACTTAAACCCCTCCGCCCATTACCAATTTAACTTCTCTATGCCTTCTCTGGCTGAGCACACATCACGAACCTACGTCAGCGGTGTCCAGAACTAAGAACAATTATCTCACTAAATTTGATTGAACAACCTTGATATCTATTCTCGCCATGCCCGTATTCGATGCAACAGCCACCAGCGAAGAGGTCGTAGAGGCCTTCGCCGCACAAGTCAAGGGTCGTACCTTTGTTATTACTGGTGCGGGACAACCCAGCATCGGAAGTTCGATGGCTATAGCGCTAGCTGGAGCCTCGCCGGGACATATTCTTATCGCGTCGCGGACTGCCGCCAAAGTCGAGCCCGTTCTTACCGCTATCCGAAAAATCAATCCTTCGATCAAAACGACTTTCGTCCAAGTAGACCTTTCTGACCACGATTCGGTACGGCGAGCTGCTCAGGAAGTCCTGGAAACAACGGCATTCAAGATCGATGTACTGATTAACAGTGCTGGGAACATGGCCCTCAAAGAATACACGCTCGATAAACAAGGGATTGAAATGCAACTATCGGCCAACCATCTTGGGCATTTCCTGTTGACAAATCTGTTGGCGCCCGCGCTTTTGGCCGCTGCCGGTACAGAACACGGTGCCCGCGTCGTCAACCTTTGCAGTTTGGGCTATCTTATCAGCCCGTTCCGTTTCGATGACTACAATTTTTCCGGCGGCACAACGTATGACTTATGGACGGCGTACGGCCAGGCTAAAACGGCCAACATTTTGTTTACTTTTGGCCTAGCGAAACGGCTCCGTGGCGTTATTCCATTTGCCGCCCATCCCGGATCCAATCTTGACACTCAGCTTGGGTCGCATTTGGCAATGGAGGATTACAACTCCATATTTGAAACAACGAAACGCAATACGGGTAAGGACTTCGTATTTGAAGAGCCGCGTTTCAAAACGTACGCCCAGATCGGTGCCACGCCTCTTACGGCCGCGCTGGACCCGGATATCGCCCCGAAGTCACCCGCCCTCTTGATAAATAGCCAGATTGCCGAAACTGCGGAGTATGCGAGCGACCCTGTCATGGCGGAGAAGCTCTGGAAGCTGAGCGAGAAGCTGGTTGGTCAGGAGTTTAACTATTGAAATTCAATCCGTTGAGATTGTCGTGTGGCCAAGACTGGAAAGTCACGGTAAGGCTGGCGAATGAGGCTGTTGATGCTGTTGTATCTAGCTCGGCGTGCACATAAACGGTGGCAGGGTTAATATGGAGGACTGAAACATAAGGGGGTCAAGATTAAGGGAATAGCGGTCGGAAAGGATGGGCTGCATTTGAATCCTACTACACCATTCGCTTATTACTTGCACGGTTATTCTGTCGTCCTTGCTAAAATACTTTATTGGTGACTAAGACAGAGAGACGCCCCGCTTTGCTGACTCGATTTAGGCCATGCTATCTACGTGACAATAAATGTTAAGAATGCCTTACCTTACCAATGTCAGGCCCAACTTTTATTAAGGTTGTGGCTGCGCCTACGGCGCAGCTGTGGCTAATGCTTTGGAAAGAACTGTAGCTTTAGGTACCCGCTAACCTAATTAGAAAAAAACATATAAAAATAAAGAAAATCTTAAAATTACGCCTGATTTTAAGTTATATTTTTTTGGTCTTTTATTTAATACATCACCCTACGAATTTTCCAAAAGCTGTTATAAAATTAATAAATATAATATTACGAGTTGGATTCTGTCAGCTAGCTAGGGGATACGGCATTATGGGCCAACCAATCTTGGCTGCTTTAAACGGTTGGAAACTGTTGTCAGCTAGCAGGGGGAGTGCTAGCGCACCCTATATACGGGGAGTTTTCCCTCTGATCGGAATATATATGTTCCGTAGCTAGATTATATTAAAGTGTAATACGCGTTTTAAAGCACCTGCAACTAGTTATGAATATAATATAACTAATATCCTTTATATCTAATAATTAAGAGTTTTATTCGCTTAATTTGCGTATATATTTATTAATCAGTTATTACTAAGATAATATAAGCTGTATATTAATAATATATGTTTTTATATACTTTAAGAATAATAATAGTAACCGTACCGTTAACGTCCTTTATTATTTAATATAACGAACCTGTTATATATTTATCTAAAGATATAAGTAGTATCCGAAATAAAGGTTTTAATTTATAGGTAACAATAATATAATAAATAAGTATAACGGCTAACTGGCTTAACTAACTATTAAACCCTAATCGTACGGTTTATGTTAACAGTAGTATTTTAAGAATTTATATAATAGATTAAAGGTATAGTTACGTTTGGTAATAATAAATATTAAAAATAATTTGGGTAATTAAATTATATTATAAGCTGGTATTATTTAGATTATAAGAAATAGCGAACGTATATATATTTCTTTATTTTTTACGATCGAACGTAACCGAATAAACCGTATTTAACCGTTTGTTACCTGGTCGAAAATAATCGAATAAACCGTATTCGATTACTTATTATTTAGTTAAAGGTAATCGAACTAATTTCGTTTGATTATTATTAGTTACGTAATTTTAAGGTAACGATTAGGATTTATATAATTACAGTTCCGACCGTTTAAGGTAATTAAGATTAGTTAGGTTATAATATAATTTTCCCCTTTTAAGATTTTTACTTTTAAAGATTAATTTATTTATTTTGGTTATATTAATAAGTAACCTTTTCTTTTATTTTTTATTTTTTTCGTATTATTGTTCGTCGTTATATCCGGTTATATTTTTAAAAGTAGGGAAAAAAAGGTTAATTCCGACCCGGATCGTTATAAAAATCTCGGTTTTTTTTGATAAGTTTGGTATAAATATGCCTCGTTATTCGGCTTATTTTTACGTTAATTATTCCGATTATATCGTTGCAAAAAAAAAAAATTCGTTATAATTTTTGTATTAAAAAAATATTTTTATTACGATTTTGGTAATATGGATTCGTAAGCGATATTTCGTATTTTCCGAGAAAAGGATTAAATTAAAAGAGAAAAGGAAGATACCGAAATAGTTTTTTTTAAGGCGTTAACCCGTTTATAGCGCCTTTGCCGATAGGAAAAAATGTTACGTAAAAAAGCTATTAAAATAGTTCGTCATAAGATAAAGAATTTAAATAAATTGGAACGGTAAGAAAGGTTTAAGGCCGAAACGTAAGCCGCCGATTAAGCCAACCCCGCCCTTAACTCCTTATAATTCGATAACGTAAATTAAAACGTTATTTTTGGATTTTCCAACGTTATTAGTAAAAAATTTTTAAAAGGCGTTAAATTTCCGTAAGGTTTTTTGCAATTTTTTATGTATTTTTTAATTTTAGGTAAAACTTTTTAATTAAATATTACCGTTTATTATTTTTCTTTTTAATATTAAGGATTTTTTTAACCTTTTATATTGGTACGTTTTTTGTTACCTTTTTTTTTTCGTTCCGTATGGATTTAATTTATATCCGTTATTAATTTTAATAAAAAAACGTAAAAAACGGAGTAGAATTTAATTTTAGGATATAATTTTAATTAATAAATATTTTTCGAAATTCTTTTTCTAACTTTATATAATTTCATATATTTAAAGTCAAGTTTTTTATTAAGTTATTTAGTTTGGATATTTTTGGTAGCTAAATAAACCAATTTTTTTTAAAAAGTTAATTTTTTAACCTTTTTTGGTTATAATATTTTTGTATTTAAATACATCCGAATTTAAGTTTTGTTTTTATTTTTACATATAATTATTAAAATTGTTCCGAAATAAGAATTATTTTAATATTAATTAAATTTTTTTTTATAAATTTCGGTAAACTTTTAACATAAAACCGAAATTGGCGTTAATTGGTATTATTTTAATGTTTTAGTAATAATTTATGTTATAAGTTAATGTTATAGTACAGGAACAGGGGTTCCTGTCTTGGGAGACCTGTTTTCGGAGGTCTCTGAGGAAGGCTCCGACCGGGTAAATCTCGGGCAAGGAGAAGCTTGGCTACCCTGCGCCAAGGTTTAAGTAATTTAATGGATCTAGGTAATCTAGGTAACCTGGGACTAGATAATATAAATTACATAAATTAGATAAATTTACGATATATTTATTTATAAAAATTAAATATAAAACGAACGGTTTTTTATATAAATAATATTTATTTAATTTGGTTTTTTAATTATTAATTTAAGTTTTTAATTAAGGAAAAAGTCCGTAAAGTTTTTTAACGAATATTTTATTTATTATATTATTATTATTTATAAATTTAAAACCTTTATTTCGGATATTACTTATACTTTTTAGTAAAAATATAATAAGTTCGTTATATTTTAATAGCTTTTTAATTAATAATTAATAAATAATTTAGGGCCTAATTAAATATAAACTTTTTTAAACTAAATAAAAACGAGATTATAAAACGACGTTTAATAAATAAATAACATATTCGATTTTCGTTACTAATTAATATAAATTTAATAACCAGATTAAATAATTTATTCCTTATTAAAAAAGTTTTTTAATTAATCGATAATATAATATTTATAATTATTAAGGTTAAAGGATAAAAAACTTTTTTTTTCCTAATAACAACCTACTTTTACCCCTAAAAAAAAGGAAATTATTAAGGTTCAACTTAAAAAATCCGACCAAAAAAAAAGGAATAAGGTATAAAAATAAAAAAAGGAAAAAAAAAGAAGCTTACGATTAATAAACGACTGGATTTTATAACCGAAAAAGTTATAAGACTTAAAAAAAAAAACGTTAAATTCACCCGATAAATTAAAAAAAAAAACCTTTATACCTTCCTTTGGAACTACTTTTCGTTTAAAAACTTTTACCTTTTCCTTATTTAATTACGACCGAAAAGGAATTATATTCCTTTTTGCTTATTATAAAATACCTGATATTAAAAGGTGTAAGTTAATTATTTTAAAATTTTATAATAAATTTACGGATATAAAAAAATTCCTCATTAAAACCAGGTTTTACCTTAAATGGTACGAAAATTTTTTAACGGAAGATTATTAAAAAATGATAACCATTTTTTAACTATTTGCTGGAAAAATATTCGATTAATTCGAACCTATTTTTAAAATTATTTAATAACTACCTTTAACGACTGGTTAAACGTTATTAATTATATTTTTAACAGTTACGATAACTTTAAAAAACGAATATAAACCTTATACAGAAATATAAATAAGTAATAATATACGGTTAAATAAATATATAAACTTAAGCAAATTACCTTAATAACCGAATATACGACCGAATTTAACCGACTTATAATAATTTCTAAATTTTTACAAAACGTATTGTTTTTCCTTTATTACGACGGCCTAAAAAAATAAATTAAGGATAAAATATTTAAAGTACCTAAAATAAATCCTTTCGAAAACTATATAAACAAAGTTATTATTACCGACCGACGTATTTTTAATCGATATCTTAAGAAAAAAGGTACCGGCAAACGAAATAACAATAAACGTTTTAATAATAGAAAAAAAATAAAGGATAAATCTTAAAAAGAAATCAATATTACTTTAACGGAATTTAAAAAAAATAAATCTAAAATTAAATATTTTAATTATAATAAAAAGGGTTATTTTAAAAACGAATATTACTTTTTAGCGAAAAAAGGGAACCCTTAAAAAAAGAGAATTTCTTAACCTAAAAAAAATTCCACGCGGCCGAACAAAATATAAATAGCGAAAATAAGCATAAAAAGGAAATAAACCTTACTTTTACCGATTAAGAATTTATTATTAATTCAATTAATAAGGTTAAAAAAAACAACCCAAATTATAAAAACTATACTATTTACTAAAATATTACGGCCAAAACTTATAAATATTATCTAAAACGAATAGTTTTTAGGGTAACGATTACGTTGAAATATATTTATTACCTAAATACATAGAAATATAAAATATACGACCAAAACGGTTAATTACGAAAAGATTTCGGTAACCATAAATAATTATCCCCCGAATATTATATTTTTCCAGAATGTATAATATATCCCAAACTAACAAATAATTACAAGTTTTTATATTTTATTATTTGTTATAATTATAATTACCTTATTTACTAGCGAATTAAAAAAAATAACGACTTTTGGCCAGGATATATTAAAAAAACGTTTACGGAACTAAATGATAAATATAAATGCATAAAAACCCCTTAATAATTAAATTACCTTAAATCTTATTACCTGTATCCAAAATCAAAACAAAGTTAAAAAACCATAACGTAAAAATGTTTATATTATACGTTAGTACCTTACGACAAATATAATTTCCTAACTATAAAAATACCCTTTTCGAAAGTTTACCCTTTTAACCCGATAATTCGCAAAATACAAAACCTAAAAAAAAGCTAGAAAAAGATAATCATCTTTAAGTACCAGTTCGGTAATAAAAATAGTTTAAATATATAAAAAATTATTATACCAAACATATAGCCAAAAGAACACATAAATAAAAACGCCTTTTAACCCCCAGGGCATATTAATCAAAAAACTACAAAAGTTTTCGAAAATAAGGCACCGAAAAGCCCTTACATACAAAACCTTATACAAAACAAAAAAAAAATTACGGAATCAAATCGAAATTCTTATTTATCATAAAAATAAAACATTTATTACCATAATCGACTCCGGAACAAAAAAAAACTTTATCTTTTCCAAAATAATTAAAAAATACCAGATCCCTTAAAAATATAAGCAGCAATTATATAAATTACGAATAATTAATAAAAATTTATTTACTTATAATAATAATTAAATTTTTTAAAAAATAAAAAAACTTATAATTTAAATATAAAAATATTTAAAACGGATTATTTTTAATATTACTGATATTTTAGGGTATAATATTATTTTAAAAATACCATAACTTCGTTCTAATAATTTACGGATTAATTAAAAAAATTAAACGTTTTTATAAGATAATTTTAAAAACAGATTTTATAAAATTTATTATATAATTAAAAAAGCTAAAATTTCCAACCCCATAATAACAATACCCCTTAAATATCGACGGGTTAAAAAGTTATTTAAAAAACGTACCCGAAAAGAATTATTAAACCATAACCAATAAAATTATAAAATTCCTATTAAAAAAAACATTATTTAAAGCTTTATTAAATCTATTATATAAACCTTAAAAAAATTAAAGCTTTTTAAAAAAGCCTTTAATAAAACTTAAAAAAAGGCTATATTTAAAATTTCAAATCACTAATAAGGTATCCAGCTATAATAATACCAAAAATAAAAGATAATAAAATTAAGATCGATAAAAACGGAAATTTAATATACCGATGAATATATAATTATGGATAATTAAATAATATTATTATCAAAAATGGATATTCCTTAACGTTAATAAATACCATAAAGGAAAATATTAATAACGCTAAATAATTTATAGCCTTAAACCTACCAGATAATTATTATCTAATTCGAATAACTAAAAACGAAAAATAAAAAACCGCCTTTAAAATTATTTATAAATATTACGAATATAAAATTATGCCCCAAAACTTAATTAATATTCCAGCCAGCTTTTAGCATATATTTATTATTATCTTACGAAAACTTTTAAACAAATTTATTTTCGTTTATTTAAACGATATTTTTATTTATTTAAAAACTTTAAAAAAATATAAAAAATATATTATTTAAATATTAAAAGCATTTAAAAAAGCTAACTTATTAATAAATGCAAAAAAAAGCGTTTAATATACTTAAAAACTAAATTTTTAAATTTTACTATTACCTTTAAACAAATTTAAATCCAAAATTTTAAATTAAAAGCTATTAAAAACTGGCTAATTTTTAATAAAATTATTATTATTAATATTCGTTAGTTTTTAAAATTTATTAATTATATACAACCTTTGGTTTAAAATTACGACAAACTTATTAACCCCTTAATTAAACTTATTATTAAAAAGTACGTCGGAAAAAAATTCGAATTCTTAAAAAAAATAAAAAAAGTTTTCTAAAAAATTAAGAACAAAATTATTAACGCCCCAATAATTAAGTTACTTAACTATAATAAAAAAAACGATTTAAAATAAACGCTTTAAATTACGCCCTGAAAATTATTTTAAAATAATTAAAAAATAATAAAAAATAATATTTAATAACGTACTTCTTTAAAGCTTTTAAGGATATTAAATTTAAATATCTTATTTATAATAAAAAATTATTAATAATTATTTTAATATTTAAAAAATAAAAACCATTCCTTAATAAAACCAAAAAACCATTTAATATTTATTTAGACCATAAAAATTTAACTTAATTTATAATTACTTAAAAATTAAATAAACGCTATAAAAATTAAATATTTTTTTATCCAAATTTAATTTTAAAATTTACCATATTAAGGGAAAGAAAAATATTTAAACAAATATTTTAAGTTAAAAAAATTATAACTTAAAAGTTTCCAAGCGATATATATAAATATTATAACGTAAAAACGATAAAATAATATAATTATATATAACCTTAAAATAATTAATTCTAAAAAAGTTAAATTAATTTAAAAGTTTTTATAATCCAAAAAAATTAAAAAAAAGTTAAATAACTTAAAGGAAACGATAAAAACTATTTATTATTCCGCGGGAAAATTTATATCCCCTATTAATAACAAAAAAGATTTGTTAAAAAATTCCGCAAAAACCTTTTACAAAAATATTAAAAAGTATTTAAAATTATTAAACGACTTTAAAAAAAATTCGATTTCCCGGAATTCCGCCAAATAATTAAACAAATAATCAAAATTATAATATTTATAATAAAACTAAAATAATTCGTTACAAACCGTATAATTTATTACAACTTATAAATATATTTAATAAAATATAAAATATTATAACTTAAAATTTTATTACTAATCTTTTTATATCAAAAAATCCCGTTACCGAAATCGAATATAATACGGTATGGATAATTATTAATAAATTTACTAAATATTAATATTTTTTACCTTTTAAAAAAACCGCAATAACAAAATAATTAACTTATGTTTTTATTCGATATTATTTTAATAAATATAAAATACCAAAAAAAAATATTTTTAATCGAAATAAACTTTTTATATCTAAATGCGGTATTAATTTTTTTAAATAGATTAATATTAAACTTAAATTATCGATAATTTATTACCCTTAAATAAATAAATAAATAAAACGATTAAATTAAATACTAAAATAATACTTTCGAAATTCCGTTAATTATTAACAAAATAATTAAATTAAGTTTTTATTATTTGCATAAATAATATATAATATGTCCGTTAACGAAAATATAAATATAATATCTTATATAATTATATATAAACGTAATACGGTAATTTAATAACCCGAATAATTAATACGTAAAGTATTAATTATTATCGTTATAATCTTACGAATAAAAATAATTATAACAAAAATTAATATAATATAAACCCGATTTTAAATTAAATTATAATTTTTGTAATAAAAAATAACTTAATATTTTAATAATAAAAAATTAAAGGATTAATTTTAACGAAAAAAAAATTTATTTATTACGTTAAAAATAAAACGTAACGTTAAACCTTTTTTAAATTAAAACGAAAAAATTTAACGATAAATTAAATTTTAAAAATTTAATCTGTTTAAAATTAAAAAAGTTATTTTAAAAATTAATTATAAATTATTATTATTTACAACTATAAAAATATACCTTATATTCCATATTTCCTTATTAAAACGAGCCCTAAAAAACGTCCCGCTTAAAAAAACTTCGAAATCGAAAGAATATTAAACTTTAAAATAATTAAAAATAAAATCCAGTATTTAATTAAATAAATAAATTACTTACTTAAAAATAATATATAAAAACTACTTAAACATTTAATAAATACGATAAACCTAGTTAAAAATTTTTACCGGCAAAATCCTAACCGACCGTTTCCAGCCCAGCTAAAATCGTAAACAATAACGGTCTTATATCCATATTTAAATTTAAAACTTTCTAGCCGAAAAAAATAAATACCTTTATTGCGGCATTTATCTTAAAAACAAATCGCGTTTGCTTTACTTTAACGTAACGTTACTTTTTTTCCAACTTTTCCCTTTTTCCAATTAATCCAACTCCAAACTTTCCTTTAATATTTTTAAAGCCCTTTTTTTTAAAAAATCTTATTAAAAACGTAACCGTTTTAATTTTTAAATAAATTCTTTTAATTTTTCGTTTTATTAACGCCGTAATTAAATTAACTTTTCTTTTATTACTTTTTATTCCCTTTTCGCAATTTCTTAAAACGTTAAAAAATTATGCTTAATTTTTCGTTACTTTCGAAATAAGTAATTTTGCGTTTTATTTACCTTTTTTAAGGAATTTATAATTAAAACGTTATAAAATAAACGTTAATAACGAATATAACAATTATAACTTTAACGACCAAAAACGAAAAAATAATCTGGTTTTTTAAACCGAATATAATTAAAATAAGGAAATACTTTAATACCAAATATCTTTATCGAATTAATACGAATATTACGAAAATCGCGCTAATTCGAACGTAATTTTTTTTTCCTTTTAAATACGACCTGTTATAATAAAATCAGCTAAAAAGAACTTAAAAGGAACCTTTTTAACAAATAACAAAAAAGCTACCTACGGTTTTATCTTTAAGATAAAAATTCTTAAAATAGGAAAATAATGTTATAATACAGAAATAAAGGTTCCTATCTTAGGAAACCTGTTTTCGGAGGTCTTTAAGGAAGGTTCCAACCGGGTAAACCTCGGGCAAAAAAGAACTTAGCTATCCCGTATTAAGGTTTAAGTAATTTAATAAATCTAGGTACTTTAAGTAATCTGGAACTAAATTATATAGATTACATAAATTAAGTAGATTTATGATATACTTACTTATAAAAATTGAATATATAACGAACGGTTTCCTATATAAATAATACCTATTTAATTTCGCTTTTTAGTTATTAATTTAAACTTTTAACCAGAAATAATTGTACCGTTTTCTAATTAAGGGAAAAGTCCGCAAATCTTTTTAACGAACATCCTATTCATTATGCTATTATTACCTACAAATCAAAAACCCCTATTTCGGATACTGCTTATACCTCCTGGTAGAAGTATAACAGGTTCGTTACAGTTAATTATATTTTTAGTAATTTTTCGATTTAATTATTTTGTTTATAGTTAATATAATACCGTAATTAAGTTTCGAACATTTAATTAATTTTTTTAAAATTATCTGCTTATGGTTTAAAAGCATTTAAAAACTTATAATTTAGCCCCAATTATGTTATAAATTTTTGCTAAAACTTTAAAGCGAATATGGTACTTTTATCCGATACGATTTTATTAAAAGCCCGTATATGTTAATAAGGTATTTGAAAAAATTATATGTTAATTATTTCGCGTTTATATTTTCGTTAAATAATAGGAAATAAAAGAATTTTCTAAATCGATTTACGATTATAAAAATATTATCGTAATATATACCCGTTATTAGGTTTTTTAATAAGGGTAATTTAATAATAAAATCGAAAATAATTAAATTTTATGGTCGTTCCGTAATTGGTAATGGTTATAATTTTCCGTATGGTTTATGGCGTTATATTTTGATTTTGTTATATAAGTTATATTTTAAAAAAATAAAATGTACGTTATAACCGTTTTAAGATTTTGTAAACTTTAATGTATCCGTATAATTAATGTTCGTATATTTCGCGTATTAGTTTTTTTTTAGTATTTTTCTGGTATTTAAGTTTTATCGGTTTTTTTGGTAGCTGATCGTTATATTATTAGATTTTTTGGTATAAATCAGGTATTGTTTTTTTAATTATTGCAATTTGCTGTAATCTTATGTATTTTTTTTGTTAGGTTAAATATTTGTTATAAAACCTTAAAGATTTTTTTTTTAGGTTTGGTCGTTTATTAAAAACGTTTGTTTTATTATTTCTTTTATTTTTTTGGTAAATAATAATAAAATTAAATTCTGAAAGATATTTTGCGTAATGGAATTGTCGTTTTGTTAGTTTTCGGGTGGTAATAAACCGGATAAGGTTTTTATGGTTTGTATATATTTTAACTTAATATAAATTTCTTTAATGTAATATTTAAAAATTTTAAAGGCTTTAATAATAATTTAGAATGTTTTATTTAAAATGGCATAATTTAATTTAATTCCTTTTAATTTATAGGAATAAAACGTAATAAGATATAAGTTACTTTAAATATATTTATGTCCGATTACGGCGTTTAATATATAATCTGAAATATCGGTTTTTAATTTTACGGAACGATTTAGGTCGTATATAATTAATCCTGGTTCACTAATAATTATATTTTTAATCCTTTAAAAAGCCTTTTTTGTTTCGGTTATCTATTAGAATTTAAATTTTTTTTTTGATTAGGTTAAATTAAGGATATCGCGATTTTGTTAAAATCGCGAATAAATTTCCGGTAATAATTGGCGAATTTGAAGAAAACTTAAATTTCGGTAATTATAATAAGTATTTTTTATTCTTGGATTATTATTATCTTTTTGGAATTTATTTTAATATGTTCCGGGATGATAACGTATTTTAGGTACGGTATTTTTTGCTTATGGAATATACTTTTTTCGGTATTAATTAAGAAATTAACGTTTTATGAAACCTAAAGAACTTTATGGACGTATTTTTCGTATTTCTTTTCCGAATTTAAATAAATAAAAATATTAAGGTATTCGCGTAATACGTGGTTGGTTATTTTTTGGAACGTTATAGGTACGTTAATAAGTCTAAACGGTATTATTAAATATTAGTATGATCCGTATTTGGTTCTAAAAGCTGTTTTTTATACGTTTTCTGGTTTAATACGAATTAAATTATATCCGTTTCGTAAATTTAAGGTAATAGATTATTTAGTTCCGTAAAGGCGATTTTTTATTTCGGTAATTAACAGTAAAAATATGCGGGTTTTAACGGTAATATCTTTTAAATATCGGTAATCGATTATTAATTATAATTTTTTATTCTTTTTTGGTACGAAGAATATGGGGTACCCCGCCGGTAATTTAAAGCGTGTAATATATTTTTTGCGTAACTTATTTTTAAGGTATTTTCGTAATACGTACAGTTTTTATTAATTTAGGTTATATATAGGATAAAAGGTAATCGTTTTGTTATCCTTTAAAATTATTTCGTAATTTTATTCATTATATTCTGGTAATTCCGTTTCGATTTATTTTTTAAAAAATCGTTCGTATTTGTAATATTATGCTAATACTTTAGCTATTTTTTCTGGCTTTTAAAGCTGGTATTATAGGTTATCGTTTATTTCGTATAATTGTATTTTAATTATGGAAATAACGTATCGTATATATTTATTCCGTTTTTTTCTTTATATATGTTATGTTCCTTTAGGTAATAACGTTTTTGTCGTATCCCTATGCCTATATTTGCCGTTATCGTCGTTAGTTAAATAATAATAAAAAATTTAAGTCGTTTTTATCGATAGAAAATAAAATAAACTTTATTTAGCCAGTTTTTTAATTAATTAAGAGGTTATATTGATATAGTTATTCTTTACCGAGGATTATATTATAATTCCGTATTAAAATAATATCGAAATTAATGGTTTATTTTCGTCCTTAAATAAAGATTTCGAAATAATTAATTTCGTAATTAATTAATCTATTATTATAAGTAAATTTGGTAATTTTTATATTTTTAATTTCGTAAAGTTCGGCTTTATCCATTTATAGTAAGCGTAATTTATTAATTACTTCCGGTTTAATATAATTCGGGTCAGTTTCGTAATTTATTATAACGTTATACCTTTTTTTTTTATTCGTATTTTGATTATAATAAGAAGAACTTCTATCCTTTTTATTATCGTACATAAAGTTTTCTAAGGGCTATACATTAACCTTTTTTGTTTTTGTTAATTTGTAATTTTTTTATAAATAACGTCCATTTTTTGGGCCTCTTTTTAACCTTTTAATACGTTTTTGATTTTTTTAGTTAATTTTTTGGATTTCTTTTTCGCTATCCCTTTTGGCATCGTAATTAAGCTTTAAATTTAAGAAACTATACGTAAAATTCTTTTCGTCGAATGTATATCGACTTTTTTAGGTAATATTCCAATTGCTATTAAGCGTCGTACTGTACCATATCTTTTTCGCGTTTCTGGATTCTTTCCTTTAAATTACGCCTTTTGCTAGGTTTTTTGGTAAATAATAATTTAAAGCGTAAATTATAAATAACCTTTCGTAAGGCCTTTATAACGGTTTAATATGTCCATTTTTTTATATTTTGTAATTATATTATTCGTAATAATATATAAGGTCTTATTCGGGGCAATTTTTCCTTTCCGGTCAGCTTCCTTTCGTTACGAAAGTGTCGATAATATCTTATGTGGCCATAATACGCAGATATCGGTAGTATCTTTAGTCCCTAACGTTTTTTCCAATCTGGTTTCGAAATCGAACCCTTGTTAATATATACGCGTAATTCGTTGCTGGATATATTTTTGTTATTTTTAGTATCAGGGGTCATAAGTTCTTATATAATAGATAACCTATAATTTCCTATATCGATCGGGTTCTTTTAGGTATAAGGTTTCGTTTTAACCTTGATATTCCTTAATCTATTTATTTAGCTTTTATTATTTTTATCGTTATTACTTCTTGTATTATGTACGAAATATTTTTTTAACGTTAACTTTTTTTACTTTTCGTATTCTTATAGCCATTAAGTAATTATTGGACCGGATATAATAATACGTTATTATATAATTACGGCCTGGGAAAGTACCTTAGCTTTTCGTAACCCTTTTTTACACTTTTGGGAGTAGGTTAAGGTTTTCCTTTTTTTGACTATGCTGAAAGTAACGGTTTTCTTATTTTTTGGCTGCCTTTCGGGTATTAAGGTCCAACCGTTACATTGTTATTTTCTGGGGGCTTTATATTAATTTCTTTATGGCCTACCTTGTCGTAATTATAGCATTTAATCTGGCTTTAATTTTTTATTTACGTTATTTTTAACTTTATGGGTTCTGGTGTTATTGTATGGGCAGTGGAAGGTATATCGTACTTTGTGTTTTGGTTGGTTTCCGTAAACTTAGCCCTAAGAATAAATTATCTTTTTCGTTCCTGTTGTCGTTTATAATATCGGTTATCGATTTTTACGGCCTTTGCGATATATTTGTTTAAGGTAATGGGGCGCGTTATTTTAATAATTTTGTTTTTAATATCATTTTTTAGTTTTTTATAAAATATGTCGATTAGATTCACGTTTTTTTTAATCTTATTTTGGTTATAAGGTTTTTAAACGATATTACGTATTTAGACGTTGGTTCCTTTTATTTTAAATCGAGGATTTTTTGTGTTACGGTTTTTTTTCGAAATTGATATAGTATTGGAAAAAGGTTTGGGTGGTTTGCTGCTGATCCGACTTTTTATTTTCCAGGTAGTTTCGTAAGGTAGGTTTAAATTAATCCAGCGCGTTTCCTTTAAGAAATGCCGCGACCGTAAGGATTTTGTTTATTTTATTAGTAATTTTTTCGAAACGGAAATAAATACGTACCTGGGTAAGGAAGTTTTGTACGTTATTTTTTCCGTTATAGGGTTCGGGTTTTTTGGGCTTAATTTTGGTTTCGTTAGTCCGAATGGTACTAATTTAAGTTTTAAGGTGCTAAATAACCTTTTCGAACTTTTCGATCGTATTTTTATATTATTACGTAATAGGTTCCTGGGTGTCCGATATGTTAACGGTATGGCATATTATTTAAAATTTAATTAATTATTAAATAAAAGCTTATAACATATAACGGCTGACTGGTTTAATTAATTATTAAATCTTAATCGTACGGTTTATATTAATAATAATATTATAAAAATTTAAGTTATAAATTAAAAGTATAGTTACGTTTTATAATAATAAATATTAAAAGTAATCTGGGTAATTAAGTTATATTATAAGTTAATATTATTTAATTTATAAGAAATAACGAACGTATATATGTTTTCTTATTTTTTACGATCGAACGTAATCGAACAAACCGTATTCGACCGTTTGTTACCTGGTCGAGGGTAATCGAACAGACCGTATTCGATTACTTATTATTTGGTCGAAGGTAATCGAACCGATTCCGTTCGACTATTACTGGTTACGTGATCCTAAGGTAACGATCGGGATTTGTATAGCTGCAGCTCCGACCGTTTGGGGTAGTTAAGGCTAGCTGGGTTATAATAATAAGTTATTCGTTAAAAAGGTTTACGGATTTTTTCCTTAATCTGAAAACGATACTTTTAATTAAAGTGATGCTAAACGTACCTTAGTTTTTTAATACAGCTGTTAGCGACCCGTTAACTCTCTAACGGCCCGATATATATAATTAGATATCTAACGTTTTAAAGAAAAACTAAGCCATAGCAACGTATTCTGTCCTTTATAATCGTAACGCATATATGATGATTTATATACTAATTAATTGCCTTAAATAATGCGAAATTAAATATCTTACTCCTATTATCAAAAAACGCGGCGTTGTTAAGATATTCGTATATATATTCGTATATGTGTTATTATATATACCTTAATTTTTTAGGATGTGCTAGTTGTAAATGTTAACCCCTATTGTTTCGTAGGAATGCTTTTACCCTTTTAGCACTATAACTTCATTTATACATAACTTAACCGAAAAAAATAGAAAAATAAAGTGACTTCGGAATATTAATTAACAGGCCTTAAAAGTCCTAAAATACAAATCCTAACTTTATAAAATAAAGTGGTTGTTAAGTTATTATAAAGAATATAAGAACTGTTAAGAGGTGCCAGGGAATAATAACGGAGCGTTGCCAATTGACAGGAAAAACTAAGGTATGCCAAGCTTAGAAAATCTAAGGTACGTTTAGCATCACTCTTTAATTAAAAACTTAGGTTAATAACTAAAAGGCGAAACTAAATAGGTACTATTTACATAAGAAACCGTTCGTTATATATATTTATCCTGGATTTAATAAGTATATCTTATCTTATGGAGATCAGGCCCTATTTTTAAGGTTGGGGCTGCGCCTGCGGCGTAGTGTAACGAACCTGTCATATATCTACCTGGAGGTATAAGCAGTATCCGAAATAGGGGTCTTAATTTATAGGTAATAATAGTATAATAAATAAGATGTTCGGTAAAAAAATTTGCGGACTTTTTTTTAAAACGGAAAACGATACCTTTAATTAAAGATTTAAATTAATGACTAAAGAACGAAATTAAATAGGTATTATTTATATAGGAAATCGTCCGTTATATATCCAACTGGATTTAATAAGTATATTGTAAATTTATATAATATATATAATTTGGTTAAATTATTTAAATTACTTAAATCACTTTAATTTTGGCAAGGAAAACCAAGCTTTTTTTACCCGAAAATCAGCCGCGGGAAGCTCATATTAGGTTCCAGGAGCTGGCTTCTTGAAGTTAGGAACTTTTGTTCCTATATTATAATATTATTTTCCTTTTTCAAAAATTTTTATCCCAAAGATAAGAACCGTAAGTAGCCTTTTTATTTCGTTAAAGGGATTTTCCGTGGTTTTTCAACTAACTTTATTATAATAAGTCGAATTAAAAAGGAAAAAAAAAACCGTACTTAAATTAGTACGAATTTCGTACCAACCGCGCAAAAAATATTAAAAAGTTTTGTTTCAAAATTATCCTTTATTCGAATTATATTTATTTTAAGGAAACCGAATACTTTTACGTAATAGGTATTCTAAGCTGTAATTATTGTACTCGTCGTTAACGCCTAACGTATGACGTATTAAAAATAAATTTTTTCTCGAAAATTAGGAAAAAGTACGACCGTTTGCAAATAAAATAACGTAAGGTAAAAAATATTTTAATCGCGTATTAAAGGTTTGCCGAAAAGAAAACGAAAAAATTCGCTAATCGGTTAAAACGATTACGCCTTTAATAAAACGTTTTGGAAAAAAAAAGTCGTTATTTTTAAAAAAAAGTTTAAACGGGATTAATAGGAAGATTAAAGAGAAATGGAAAAAAAATAACGCCGTATGGAAATAAAATAAACGCAACTGGTTTTTAAAATAAACGCCGTAATAAAAATATCTACCTTTTTCGGCTGGAACGCTTTAAATCTAAATTTAAGTAGGGAACCGTTATCGTTTACGACCTTAGCCGTATTAAAAATAGTCGGTCAGGATTTTGCCGGTAAAACTTTTTAATTAAGTCCATTGCATTCGTTAGGTACTGAAATAGTTCTTATATATTATTTTCCGATAAGTAATTTATTTATTTAATTAGGTATTAAACTTTGTTTTTGATTATTTTAAAATTTAATATTTTTTCGATTTCGTACTTATTATCGTCTTTTTCGATTTCGAAATCTTTTTTAAACGGGGCGTTTTTTGGGGCTAGTTTTAATAAGGAAATATGGAATAGAAAATATATTTTTATGGTTTTAGGTAATGATAATTTATAATTAGTTTTTAAAATAATTATTTTAATTTTAAATATGTTAAACTTTTTAAAATTTAGCTTATCGTTAAGTTTTTTTATGTTAATTTGGGAAAGATTTAACGTTATATTTTGCTTTTAACGTAATAAGTAAATTTTATTTTCTTTTGTTAAAATTAAGTTTTTAATTTTTTTATTATAATATTAGGTTATTTTTTGTTACAGAAATTATAATTTAATTTAAAGTCGGGTTTATATTATTTTGATTTTTATAATTATCGTTTCCGTTTATAAGGTTATCGTAATAATAATTAATACCTTACGTATTAATTATTTAAATTGTTAAATTATTAAGTTATATTTATATATAATTATATAATGTAATATATTTATGTTTTTATTAATAAATATATTATAAATTATTTATGTAAATAATAAAAATTTAACTTAATTATTTTATTAATAATTAACGTAATTTCGAAAATATTATTTTAAGGTTTAATTTAATTATTTTATTTAATTATTAATTTAGGGATAATAAGTTATCGAAAACTTAAGCTTAATATTAATTTATTTAAAAAAGTTAGTAATAATTTTTAATGTAAAAATCTTATTTAAATTAAAAATAATTTTTTTAATATTTTATGCTTATCGAAAGAATAGCGAATAAAAGTATAAGTTAAATATTTTGCCGTTACGGTTTCTTTAAAAGTTAGAAAATATTTATATTTAGTAAATTTATTAATAATTATTTATATTGTATTATATTTAATTTTAATAACGGAATTTTCCGATATAAGGAAATTAATAATAAAATTTTAAGTTATAATATTTTATGTTTTGTTAAATATATTTATAAGTTTTAATAAGTTATACGGCTTATAATAAGTTATTTTAACTTTATTATAAATATTATAATTTTTTATTATTTGTTTAATTATTTAGTAAAGTTTTAAAACGTTGTATTTTTTTTAAAAATCGTTTAATAATTTTAAATATTTTTTTCATATTTTTATAGCGAATTTTCGTAAGATTTTTTAACAAATCTTTTTTTGTTAATGGGGGATATAAATTTTGCCGCAAAATAATAACTGGTTTTTATCGTTTCTTTTTAATTATTTAATTTTTTTTATTTTTCGGATCGTAAAAATCTTTCAATTAGCTTAATCTTTCCGGAATCGGTTATTTTAAGGTTATATATAATTATATTATTTTATCGTTTTTACGATATAATATTTATATATATTATTTAGAAACATTTAAGTTATATTTTTCTTTTCGGTTTAAAATATTTATTTAGTATTTCTTTTTTGCTTTTAATATAATTAATTTTAAAGTTAAGTTTAGATAAAAAAATTATTTAATTTCTAGGTAATTATAAATTGAATAAAACTTTTATGGTTTAAATAAATATTAAATAATCTTTTAGTTTTATTAAGAAATAGTTTTTTTTTAAATATTAATATAATTATTAGTATTTCTTTGTTATAAATAAGATATTTAAATTTTGTATTTTTAAAAACTTTAAGAAATACGTTATTAGATATTATTTTCCGTTATTTTTTAACTATTTTAAACTTATTTTAAAGGCGTAATTTAAAACATTTATTTGAAGTCTTTTTTTTTGTCATAATTTAGTAATTTAATTACCGGGGCGTTAATAATCTTGTCCTTAATTTTTGGGAAAATATTTTGGGTTTTTTTTAGGAATTTAAATTTTTTTCCGACGTACTTTTTGGTAATAAGTTTGGTTAAGGGTTTGGCAAGTTTGTTATAATTTTTGATTCAGGATCGTACGTAACCGGTAAATCCTAAAAATTAACGGATATTAATGCTAATACTTTTGTTTAAAATTAATTAATTTTTAACGGTTTTTAATTTGGAATTTTGGATTTAAATTTGTTTAAGAGTAATAGTAAAATTTAAAAAGTTTAACTTTTGGATATATTAAAGGTTTTTTTTTTTTTTTTTTTTTTTTTGGTTTTTTAATATTTTATTTTTTT
>QJNX01000231.1:0-101138 GCA_004155925.1 Monosporascus sp. MG133 | reverse complement strand
CCCCCCCGTATAGTATTGACCCATTCACAGGTCATGGCAAACGTGTATTGCCAAGTCGTAGGTTCGAAACGACTCATCCTTTTCCCGCCTTCGGATGTCACACATCTGTCTTTCGCACCTGGTTCTTCGAGCTCCAGTGTCGATGTGTTCTCGGAGCTAGAATCGTCATCGATACCATTGGCGCAGACACATCCCCATGAGGCTGTCCTTAACCCGGGAGACATCCTCTTTCTTCCTCCTCTATGGCCGCACACTGCAACACCCTTGACCGATCTAGGCGTGGCTGTAAACATCTTCTTCCGCAACCTCGAGAGTGGCTACTCATCTGGTAGGGATGTTTATGGAAACCGTGACCTTGCAGGATACGAGAAGGGCCGACAAGACGTCGCACGTATCGCGAACGCGTTCAGCAAGATACCACCTGAAATGCGAGGTTTTTACATAACGCGACTAGCTGACGAACTGAAACAGAAGTCCGTTGGATGATGAAGTACAGGAACTAGGTACGGGTTCTCGAGTTTCTTTTTGGGTTCACGCCCATTACCGGGTATAGAGGTCCAACCAAGAAAAACGTGGACTGCAAGGGCGAACGTTACCAGGACGACCAGTAGCAGTACTCATGCCACTCCTGCCGCAGTCATTTTGATGGTACACGCATATCCTCCCAGAGCAAATGATTATCCGAGATTAAGAATTGCAACCTCACTCCGTAGTCCGATGGCAACCATTTCCCATGCGTAGGGCACCCGCAGGCAATCGTGGCGCTATATTCAAGGGCTCTGAATCCTACGCCTGTGCTTGCTGGTTAGCATGCTGGGAGCTACCATACATTCCTATTCCCAGCATCAAGGCAACGCAAAACAGGTATTCCCGTGCTTGCCATGTCGTGAAAGAAAACTCTGGGATCTAGTCGTATTTCACTTAAAGGTTGGTCGTCTTTACCCGGGTCTTGCCCTGTACTCGACGACAGCCGCTGATTCGTCCCACTTTGCAAAGCTCGTAGGTTTCTCACCGGGTAGAAGCAGGGCTTCAACTTGACAGAATCGTTGTGAGCAAGCTTGACTAGTATTCATCATCTGTAGCTGTCACGATAACATACGAGAAAACACGTGATGAAGTTATCCTTGAGCAGATCTACATCCCAAATATCGGGAGAATGCCTCAAACCTCTTGATACGATGTTACTCAGTCTACCACTCGTCATCTTCTTTATGTGCCAAGGGTTCTCCCACCAGCATCGTTATGGGCACAGAATAGAACACCTGCCAATTTGACGAATCGGGCCTTGGAACTCCCAAGGTTCCTTCACATGCAAGGGCTTACTGGATGAGGCGTGCCAGCGCAGCTCTGGGTAGTCCTTGTCCCTTCGCAACTTTTGGTTCGTTTATAGCAAACCATGCGGAAGATGCGGGCCTTGGACGGCTGGTTTGCACCGGTGCCAACGGCAATGCCATAACGGGGAATCCTACACTTCATGGTGAGTGAGTGGCATTCCAGATGGAGTGTTAAAAAAAGCCGTAACATGCAGGGGAGGTAGCCGCTATAAACAACTGCTCTAGCATTCTTACGACTCGGATGGTCCGTACGAGATGTCGCCCCAGGAGGCTCTAGCTGCCTTCTCGGATCTCTCGCTCTACACCAGCGCCGAGAGTCGCCCGATGTGCGCCTCGGCCATCGCGATCGGCTGGGTTTCGTGAGTATATATATATATATATATATATCCGAGATTAGAATCGACATACCCGGTGAAGGGGGGTTGGAGCCAGATTAGGATATCGTCCTCAGAGGCCTTCGAGCGATCACAAGGCCTACCCCGAACGACTGAGTTCATCGGAAATGTACCGACGAACGAAACCGACACCTATTTCTCATGGCCGTTCAACCCAGTGTTTCCCATGCCCGCGCGGATGTTCGCGGATAGGGGAGCGGTTGCAGCGCGGAATAGGAATAGAGGTTGGATCACAGTGACGTTAAGGAGACGGGGGTTCCGTACTAAGCGAGAAACCTCTATTTTCTAGTGGTAAGGACGGGCCTGGAAAATAGCGGCAGCTCAAGTATGCTTGCTGGTTATCTCGGAAGCTCCGGCTAGGTGTATATACCACCGGACCGGCCCCTGAGCGGGCGGGGGCAACGGGAAACCCGGATGTGACCCGTTCCTGGAGCTTGATCAACCTCGGCTTGGGACACGCAGTGGAACGCCACTTAATTTGCTTATGTTTGGCCACTACCATATGCCGAACTACCATGCGCAAGGCTTAACAGCGAAGTGGGTGTAAGCAAGTAATCGTGATCTTCTCAATGTGTCTCAAAGAGGCAGACCCCAGCTATGGGTCAAACTTATTAGCTGAAGGGAAGTCCGTAACAGAGATGCTGTCTTGGAACATGGCGGTTCTCACTGGCGACGCAGCAGAAACATAGCAAACAAAACATAGACACGGCGGTCTAGAAATTTACTTCTATCTAGCCTCGTGTAATGATTTTCAAGGCTGCGTTATACAATTAGATACAATACAGGAATCGTGAGACAGTCATGCCGATGCTATTGCTCCCCCTACTCGCCCTTCAACTTATCTTGCTTCACCGTAAATGCCATCTCTAACAGCTCTTCTTCCTCCTTCTTGTGCGCGGCCTTGAGACCGGTGGCAACAGAGGCGGACGGGTTACGACCAGCGTACATGACGTGCTTGCGGTCGTGGTGCTCGGTGTGGTTGAGCAGAGTCTCAATGCGCGGCTGGGTGAAGCTCCAGGCACCAGCATTAAGTGGTTCCTCCTGACACCAGACGATGGTCTTGGCGTTCTTGTACATATCCAAGTTCTCCTTCAGCTGTTGCCATGGGAAAGGGTTGAGCTGTTCGATGCGCGTGAAAGCAACGTTGTCGATCTTGTTGTCCGCACGGTACTTGTGCAGTGCGGCCCAGACCTGACCAGTGCACAAGATGACACGCTCGATTTCCTCCGGTGGCTTGATGCTGCCCGTGGCATGCTCCGGATCGGGGATGATCCACTGGAACCCGGCGTCGGGTCGTGTGAAGTCCTCGATGTTCGACCGGGCGAGCGGGTGACGCAGGAGCGACTTCGAGAAGAACATCACAAGAGCTGTCTAGGTTAGCAACGATTCTCAGCTGCGAAAAAAAAGGATCGAGACGGGTCTTACGCTTTCTGAATTGTCTGTGCATCTGCCGACGGAGCACATGGAATAAGTTGGCAGGTGTCGTCATGTAGACGATCTGCATGTTGCAGTCTTGGTGTTGACGGTCAAGCTTATCCTTGGGCGGGAAGACGCGGGGGTCCTCGTTGCAGAGCTGAAGGTATCGCTCGATTCGGCCAGAAGAGTGTTCGGGACCTTGTCCATCATATCCATGGGGAAGAGACATGACAAGACCGGTTCGCTGCATCCACTTGACTTCACCCGAGGCGATGAACTGGTCGATGATGCATTGGGCGTTGTTGGCAAAGTCGCCAAACTGGGCTTCCCACATGACCAAAGCATTGGGCGACGAAAGAGAGTAACCGTATTCAAAGCCCAGGGCACCGAATTCGCTAAGTGAAGAGTTGGAGATGACAAACTTGGCCTGGTCTTTACTGATGTGCTGCAGCGGCGTGTAGGTGTTCTCATTCTCCTGGTCATGGAAGACGGCATGGCGCTGAGAGAAAGTACCTCTCTCGACATCCTGCCCAGAAATGCGGACGTGGTGGCCCTCGGCGACGAGCGAACCGAAGGCGAGAGCTTCGGCCGTGGACCAGTCGATGTTCTTTCCCTCAAGGACGGTCTTCGTGCGGTTCGCGAGGATACGCTTCAGGTTTCGATGCAGGTGGAAATCTTCGGGCGCCGAGCCGATGACCTCGGCGATATGATCAAGAGTCCGCTTCTCGACATTGGTGGGCATGTGCGGCAGAACTTCAGATGCCAACTCCTTGGGCGACTTGAAGCCGTTCCAAGCCGAGGTGGTCCATTCCTTGCTAGTGGGCTGGTAATCCTTCGACTTGGCGAAGCTGTCTTCCAGCATGCCCCAGACCCACTGCTTGTGCTCCTCGATGTCCTCCTTCGTGAAGGTACCGTCCTCCAGGAGCTTGCTCTGGTAGATGTCAATCTGCGGCAAATGTTCGCCGATGCGCTTATACATGAGGGGCTGGGTGAAGGACGGTTGATCCGTCTCGTTGTGGCCGTGCTTGCGGTAGCACACAAGGTCAATTACGACATCAGACTGGAACTCGGCTCGCCAATCCGCAGCGAGTTGGCAGACGAAGTTTACAGCCTCGACGTCGTCAGCGTTGACATGGAACACGGGCGCGTCAATGGCCTTCGCGATATCGGTACAGTACGCGGTCGAGCGAGCGAAGCGAGGGTCAGTGGTGAAACCGATCTGGTTGTTGACAACGAGGTGGACGGTTCCGCCGGTAGAGAAGGCCGGAAGGGAATGGAAGCCGAGACACTCGTAGACGACACCCTGCGCAGCGAAGGCGGCATCGCCGTGCAAGAGGACACTCATGGCGGTTCGGTGTGTCTTCTCATCGTTGTTGTAATGCTGAATGGCCCTGGTCTTGCCAAGAACGACGGGGTCCTCGGCCTCGAGATGTGAAGGGTTCGCAACCAGCGAGAGCTGAACCCGCTTGCCGGAAGGTGTCGGTCGTTCGAAGTTCATGCCCAGATGGTACTTGACGTCTCCAGATCCCTCGTCTTCCGCGCCCGCGGTACCCGCGAACTCGCTGAAGATGGATTCGTTGGGCTTGCGGACGACGTTACTGAGGACATTGAGACGACCACGGTGGGGCATTCCGATGACAATGTCCTTGACGCCAAAGTCGACGCTACGGTCGATGAGGGCCTTCATTCCGGGCACGAGAGTCTCGCAACCTTCCAGACCAAAACGCTTATCGTTGGGGTATTTCGTGGCCAGGAAGGACTCGAAGCTCGAACTCCAGATCAACCGGTCAAGGATTCTGCGTTTCTCATCAACCGAGTACTTAAACGGCTTGGGAACCTCGACCCTCTCCCTCAGCCAGTCGCACTTAGCCCTGTCGGGAATGTGGATGAATTCGACGCCGTAAGAGCCGCAGTAGATCCGCTCGCAGGCGGCAATGATTTCGCGGAGAGTCATCTTCTCCCTACCGTCCCGCTTGAAGCGCGGCAGGATGCCCGGACCAAGGGTAAACTCGCTGTCGAGGTCCTTTTCCGTGAATTGATAGTGCTCGAGGGTGAGTTCCTTGGGCTTGACCGTAGTGAAGTCGGATTCGTTGCGAATGCCGAGGGGATCAATCCTGGCCTTGTGATGGCCACGAGCCTGGTATGCGCGAACGAGAAGCTGCACCTTGAGATGGTTCATGACATCAGAGCTGGCTTCGACGCCCATCCCAATAGCACCCCCGACTCCTCCTGTGGCACCCGGAATGAGGGTAGGAGGAGGTTGGAAGGCCTGCTGGATGGGCATCTCACCCGACTCCATGTTCTTGAAGTAGACCTGCCATGACACGTGAACGCTCTCCGGATTCTCCCTCCATTGCATGTACATCTCATCGATGTAATTAGCGGTACTACCCGAGAGGAAGTTATCATTAGGAGAGGGCGCATTCGAAGTAGTCGAGGCGGATCGCTTCTGGGAGGACAGGGCGAGAGGACGGCGAGCAGTAGCAAGAGAGAAACGTCGCGAATATTGCGATGCGTATCTCGGCGGTTGGCAGCTAGCTCTGACGAGCCTGCTGCCGGAACTTCGAAGCAAGCTGCTCAGCATGGCTCCAGGCTATGCTTCGACGATAGCTTGCGATATAGAAAAGATATCACGCCTGTCTGCTGTCCGGAAGTGTGTGAGACTTATGAACTCTAACCAGCTGGTCGAACCCAGAAAAGGAGAAGGCTATGTAAATTAATACGGAGGGAATATTTACCACAGCTCCACCAAAAGGCTCCCGTTACCTCAGATCCCAGGATGGTTCAGGAAATGAGATCGAAAGCCAGAGACGAAAGGAATGGCGGAGTAAGTCTTGACGTAGTTGCGTATAATAACGCAAAGAGAAAGCTTAGGAGGGAGGAGGAAATGGGAAAGTGAGGGAAAAGAGGCTAATTAATTCGTCGAGGAGATCATCGTCATTGTTCCAACTGGGTGAAAAATGTAACAAAGCAGAGCAGCTCTGCACACCTGTGACCCTGTATTTTACAGCGGGCCCGGTCCTCCCGGTTGGTATGCATGTACTTGCATGCACCGCGCCGTAGCGCACTCCATATTTTACATTTACTACCTACGCATTCACTTAGAGGTAATTAGTATGCATTTGTCCGCATTTGTCGCCACTTATCCCCTATAGCCCGGATCTCCAGAAGAAGCGGGCAGATGCAGATTTTGGAAAAATAGAAGCCTGTAAGAAAAGCGCCTCTTTTACCCCCTTAAGTTGTTTCAACCAGCTTCGGGTTCATTGACTCCGGCCAACCAAAGGCACATCTGACCTCCCTAAAATAACGACCCGAAAGAACTGTCGTCGGTGAGGGATAAATGGAATTAAGTGGGAAGTTCCTATAGCCAGACCCGGCCGTCCTAGTTACGTCTGACCGAACGAACCTGGAATGACATGCACCTTTTTGACTCGCTAACTAGGCCCGATTATTGCCGGCACTGATGACCGACCGGCTGAACATGACGGGTTGCTTGGCAAACGTACATTGAAGCAGTACGTAATCCAGCCGTGACTTGATCACTTGCAGCTGTCCGGCTCCACGTTTTCGGTACCTACCGTCGCCTACCCGTGCCCTACCCATACACCTGACCAAAGCCATTGGGAAGTCACGAGAAAGCTTACATTACCATACATAATAATACGAAGTATTGCAAATAATAGCTCGAGATCTGCCTTGCCTAGGTAATACCAACGCCCGTTCTCTACTTGAAATTCTACGTAGTAATGCTTCTTCTATTATGCTCTATGCTCTCTGTCTCTCCGTCCCAGTCAGCGTTGGAGTTTGTATACGAGACACCAATGACAACCTGAAATATTATTAATGATGACTAGAGCTACACATTTCGCTGCAACTGCAACCGCACCGAAACATGATCGCGCTAAATACAGCCACTACATGACGCCCCCGGATGACACATCGACCACTCGTACTAGAGTAGATCTTTCGGCTTGCCGCTGGCTTTGGTTGCCAGGGCGTATGTACCCATCCTCCAGCTAGTTAGGTGCTGTAGCCAAGTCACAGCCACCTCGCCAGGTAAGTCCAGCGGAGCCAGCTCAACCCTCCAAATTGAACAACAATGGCACCAGTTTCCATTGCCGCAGCACAACGAATCAAGTGTGAGTGAATCGGGCGCGATGGCCGCATATTACCGTAGAAAGATGACCTGTCTTCTTAACTGATAGATTTCTGTTCAATGGGGTTAGTAGCTTAAGGTGTATACTGAGTAGGTAAAACTTCCGTATACCGAAGGAACCCCTGCCCGAAGTTTACTATGTAGTCGGTCGCTCCCCCCCTGCGCCGTGGCGGTTAAGTAATGCACGGAATTTTCAATTATCACAGGCGAGATGGCCGGGTTGGTTATGGCGTCAGGTTATGGTACCTTAGCATCTAATTCCTGGTGGAGCAATCCGTGTGGGTGAGTCCCCCCACTCTCGTCACTCATTTCTTTTGCCATCCTTGAGTAAGTCTGTTGGATTATGGTAAAGAGTTCTCTTTTCCTCTTTCGCATATCCTCCCTGGAGGGGACAGTGAGACTCCCGCTGAAAGAGGCTTGTTTCAGGGGCTACGTAGCGTATCTTGTTGAAGGTTCCACTTTGTTGCCTTGCTGGCAGCTGTCTCCCAGTTGGCCATGCTTCAACGGGACGCAGGCGCCACCCCCTCCCCACTACCTCGTAACATGCTTATGTTTCGTGTTTCGTGCTTCGTATTTTTGTGACATTTTTGTGACATTTTTGGAGCCCAGCCACACTACCTTCCAGAGTCAATGCAAGCCTTCATTGTGGCTCCTGCCCCCTGCAACCGACGCTACTATGTAAAGGCTTTACATACCTGCTATGGCAGTACTTCAATCATTTTAAGGCTGAACCAGCACATGCCAACCAAACCTTCCTTACAAAGAAACAGCATCTCTCCCATACTGCCCCTGCACAGTAGGGAATCCCGGTGATGCACGCCAAATAAGCAATTTTCTTTTACTGATCTGGTTGAATAGTGCACCGGATCTTGACTTTTGCAGATGCCATATATCTCCTATATCTAGCCGGAGCTCAGGAGGCATGGTTACGAGGCTGATTAGAATATCGTATCGGGAGGCTGCTGTCCGGTGCCTATACACTAGAAGACTTGCCAACTAGGGGTGGGCTGCTGCACCACCGACCGACTGCATAATAGAGGCTGCCTCGGCGTGACTCTTCCATAAGGCTTCCCTAGGACTATTCATATCTTCGTTACTTATTTAATTTTTAATACGATCGCGCAGCATGGCGGTGCCACCAAAGGGAGCCGCTGCTTACAAGAAAAAGGATGGCACTCTTAGTATCACCCCCGACTACAAGGCCGTCACATGGACGGCCGCCTCTGACCCCGGAGGCACACCCGCTATTTCCCTAACCGTTGCCAACATCGCAAGTATGGACGCCACAGGACATTCCTATGATGAAGTAGCTAACTAGCACGCCTTACTAGACCTCCAGCAGACGCCGGATAGCTCCCCGAAGGTTATGCTGAAGATATTTGAGAAACCAGCTGCCGGAGGTGATCCCGTGGCATATACCTTCCACTTTAACTCTGCTTCTGATCCGAGGGCCGAAGCCAACGAGATCAAGGATGTTCTGTCTAGGCTCATTGCCGGAGCGAGGAGCAACGATCCCGCGGTGCCTCGCCCGGCCGCGACGTCCGGTAGCGGGTCTGCCGCCATGGCTTTTGCTAGTACCGCCTCGGCTAAACCCGCAACGGCCCGGCCCTTTGACGATGAGAAGCTGAAAACGGACATTGCCCTGCAGCAATCTCTGATGAAGGCAGACCGCAACCTCCTCCAGATGTACATGGAGGCTCGCGCCACGAAGCCGGAAAACATGTCCGATGCCACCTTCAACACGCAGTTCTGGGCGGCGAGGATCAACCTGCTCCGGGCTCACGCTATCGAGACCAGTCAGAAGAAGGGTCCCTATAACGTACTCGCCCAAGTGAAGCCTACGCTGGAGCAGGGTACGGATCCCGATCAGCCGAGCCGCATGAAACTGAGCATCACCGTCGAGCAGGTCCAGATGATCTTGAACCAGCATCCCCTCGTAAAGCGGATATACAACGAAAACGTCCCACCGCTGACGGAAGGCGAGTTTTGGGAGCGGTTCTTCCTTAGCAAGCTGTCGAAGAAGCTGAGGGGAGAACGCACGACGGGCCTGGAGAACCCGGACAAGGTTTTTGACAAGTATGACGAGTACGAAGACATCGCAGCCTTCTCCACCAAGCACTTGTCACAACACATACCGCATATCATCGACGTCGAAGCAAATGAGGAGAACCAGGGAGGATTTAGGGGTGGCAATCGCAAAGATATCGAGATGCGACCCAGAGGCCGGACAGATGTCCCTATCATCCAGACGCTCAACAGCATCAGCGAAAAAATACTAGCCAATATTACACCAGTCGATAGCGCCCATACGGATCCGACCGGCGTGAATTACGATACGTACAAGGAGGTTGCCTTGCGTGATCTTCGGGGCGATGTCGAAGAAGAGCGCATTCTGCTGAACATCAAAGAACAGAGCAGGTTCTTCAACCAGAATGCCGCCGCATCGGAGGCAAACGAAACCTACGCGAAGCAGAAGCCGGATCAAGTTCTGAAGGACATGCAAGGAGATTTGGCGACCCTTGGCGGCGACGGTGCCGAAGGTATCGACCTTCATGCCTCGCTAGGTATTGACGACGACAGTGACAGCGAAGACGAGAGAGAGCATCGCCCGCATGTCGGGTCTCGAGCCTCACGGAAAGATGCCCAGAAACAGATACTCGACAGCATGTTGCAGAGACGGGCACAGTTATTCGGTCATAGCTCAGACGAGACGTCGCCCATGGGCCTTCCCAGCGATCTGACTGCAAAGTGCAACCTCACCCACGCGACCACTATAGAGTTCCTGCACCAGTTCTGGTCCGCGTTCCTCTCGGGCGACCCCGACCGCGCGGCCGAACTCGGGTATCTCGTCGATTCCCTGAAGAGGTCCAAGGAGCGAATCAACGCCGTCGCGGCGGAGGCGGAGAAGGTGCGCGAGGCCGAGATCAGGCGGAAGAAAGACGAGATCATACAGATCTACGAGAGGACCAAGAAGAAGGTCAAGTTCAATTCAAAGTCGATACGGGGCGGCAAGGACGCCGTCCTGAAGCTCATGGCCCCCGTCCTGCAGTCTCTGGACAAGGCCATCGCGGATTATCAGAGGGCGTTGGCTGCGGAAGGGCTTCAGGCCAGCACGGAGTAGAACATTTCCATGTGGTCTCCTTAGGCCGTTTTAGCTAGAAGGCGCATTAGACGATCTCGCTTCCGGCTAGAGGCTTACCAGCAACATAGGCGTTGAATGATACCAGTTACGTGACGGGGAAGTGCGATTTTATATAGCGTGACTCTCCATCTCCAAGTTTTTACTCGTTGTACCGTTGCATCCGTCGTGATATCCTGCCCTCCGGGTTGAGCTCCTTGCGGAAGGCACGGGAGCGCGCTGGTAATTGCAAGAAATTTCTCTTGGAAAGAGCGACGCGAGGAGGACATAGGAATACACCCAACCGCCTGGTCCTGGCCCTGACCCTGACCCAGAGAACGCTGCAACTGGCTTCAACTGCACTACAAACCTCCTAGCATATTCATGCCGTAATAATCAAATTAGGACGCTCCATCATCGATTCTACGTATCATCTCCATCAAAAGCATCACTTTTGACTTGAAAGAAAAGAATGGTTACCGATATTGCTTCCACGACTCGCGACGGCGGTGGCCCGACGGCCCTGCCGCGAGAACCCCTATCCAACAAATCGAACACCGCCGTCTCCCAGGTCCCCACGCACCCCTGGGACCGCAGGGACTCCTCCGAGGGGTCGCCCAGCCCGCCCAGCTCGATCCCCGACGCCTTCTGGGTGTCGTCGGGGAGCGACCTGGCCAAGTCTCCCGCTCCTCCCCCCTTCAGCCCTGGGACGGCGGCAGCCACCAAGGCGGCGGGCCTCAACAAGCCGGCTACCCCTCCGTCGTCGGCAACGTCGTCGTCGCCGCTGAGACCCATCGACTTGGACTCGGACTCGCCGCTGTCGCGTCTCGAGTCACCCTTCCTGTACGGCCACGGCACGGAGCTGACGCCCATCCTCGAGCAGCGCAGCGTCTCGACCCTGCGCACCACCAGCCTCTCGACGTCCGACCTCTCGTCCCTGATGCACAGCACGCCAGGAGGCGCTTCGGGCAACAGCAGGGACCACACTGACGCTCACGCCCACGACACCCCCACTAATACAATCAGGAGGGACGCGCGCCGGCTGCCCCACCCGCACTCTGTCAGCCTCGACGACCTGTCGCCCGTCATCTCCTCCCAGCAGGAACCGCAGCCCGGCGATGGGACGCCACTAGGAGGACGGTCGCAGCGCTCTGAACCCACGGCTACTGTCGGCGCGGCCGACGTCCACGCCTACCCGCAGCGGCCCCTGTTTCCGCCGCGCCGGTCGCCCATGACGCCGCCCGCGGTCACGGACGTCCTGCGGCGGCGCGACAGGCAGCAGCTACATCAACACCGTCAAAGCGGCGCCGGACCCGGACCAGGCTCGTCGTCGAGTTCAACGACGGCTTTCAGGGGCGAATTCCGCGGCCAGAGGAGCGCGCACGGCGACCTCGCGCGGCACCGCTTCCTCCGGCGCCGGAAGACGGGGGAGAGGGAGAGGGGTGACGACCGTGGCTCCGACACCGGTCCCTCCTCCTCGCTCACATCCGATCGTGCCGCTACCATCGCTGCTTTTGCTGATGCTACGGCGGGAACCAGTGCCGCCGCCTCCTCCTCCAGACGCCCAAAAGGCAACGCGGACCAGCGGGCGCCGGCGCTCCTGCGGCCGGGGCCCGCCAGGGAGCGGGTCTGGGGACGAGCCCTGTCGCAGCCTCCTTCTCTTCCGACAACGGCAAGGGTGGGCAGGAGGGCCTCGCGGCCGCGAGGCAGGAACGGCGCTGCGGCGACGCGTGATCTTTCTACTACAGCCGCCCTCGAACCCGTAGCCGAATCACACGGCGGGCGTCCGCAACAGCAACAACGACAAGAACTGCAGCAGCGACGGGACGAGGGGTCGGGGCTATGCCGGGCCTGCGGCCGGCCCGTCGGCGAGGACTGGAGTCTGCTGTCGACGATCGTCGGCGACGGCGACGGCGCACGGATCGGCGGCGACTGGTGCTGTCGGTGTGCGTGGCGCAAGGTCCGGCGCGCGATCTGTTGTCTGCCGGCATTCGGACTGAGATGAGTGTAGGTGCGGGCGACTGAGGTCGATATTTGTTGCATGGTGGAATATTCCTTCTGGTGCTGGCAGGGGCTGTACATGGGGTCGATAGGGAAAGGAGGGAAAGATGAGATTGTCACGCGAGCGGGATGGATGGGGGGGACGGTAACTGTTGCCTGCCGCCTTCTTTCGGTTGGGGAACGGCGGTGCGTGTGGGATAGACTTTCAACCCTTGCTGCTGTCTTGCTTTAAAAGATCGTCGCGCTCCAGTAAAGAATAATTTTATTACTTCAGATTGGGAACACGCCAGACAGGCGACATCGCCATGTCATGAAGCAAGCATGTTTGGACTATACATGTCGCGACAGTTGACAGAATGCGATGATAAATACGGTTTTCTTAAAAGTGCGTAGGTATGATCATGCAGGTTATCTGCTGGGCGAACCTATGCGGTATATCATGGCCCTATATTTACATGGCGGATATCCTAGACTCGGGTTCGGTATATTATGATAGCAAGACCTGCCACGGCCGAACGACGCCGTCGTCACCAGTCGTGACGAGCATCTCCTCCACCCCCTTCTTCTCGGGCGGGCAACCGGCATCGTACCGCTTGCACCACGTAACATGGTTGACCTCGTACGGGCCGTGCGCGTTCGCCGTCGTCGTAAGCAGCTTCCACCTCCTCCGCGAGTCCCCGGCGCCGGCCGTCTTCTCCGAGTGCCCGTTCGTCATGGGCACATCCCCGTCCAATTCGGCCGCCGCCTCGTCGTCGGTGGCATGCGCCGCGTCTTGTTCTACTTCATCTTCTCCGTATACGGCGACGACCCCGTCGCTGCCCGTGCTCGCCAAGAGGCCCGTCTCGGCGCTCCAGGAGACCGAGTAGATGTCTCTCGTGTGTGCCGTCGGCAGCACGGCCGTGCACTCCCATTCCTCCTTCAGCGACCGGCGCATCGTATTCGGTATGCCGCCGAGGCCGCCCCACGCATGCCGCGGGGTGTCGTGGCCCGCGCCCGCCTCCTCTCCCTCCTCTTCTTCCTTCAGCGTCCAGACGCGGATCGTGCAGTCGGCGCTCCAGGTCACGAGGCGCGGGAACCCCCCGCCGCGGCGCGGCCGGGGCTCCCACTGGACGCCCCAGACGGTGCCGGCGTGGCCCTCGAGCACGGCGACGCAGACCCACTCGCCCTCGCCGTCCTCGCGCCACACGCGCACCGTGTCGTCGTAGCTGGCGCTGGCGAGTGCGTCGCTCGAGTAGCGGCCGCGGCCCCGGCTCGGGTTCGTCCTCGTCGTCTGATCAGGGCACCAGGCCACGGCCTTGACGTCGCCCTCGTGCTCGTTGAGCACGGCCACCGTCTCCCACTCATCGTCGGCCTCGGTCGCGCCCACGTCCTCCCAGATCCACACCGACTTGTCCCGGCTGCACGTCGCCAGGTACTGCCCCGCCGGCGAGAAGGCCACCGATTTGATCTCCGAGTCGTGGCCCTCGAGCACCAGCGTGAACTCCCATTCCTTGTCCCCGTCCCCGTCCTCGCCGTCCCCCTCCCCTCCTCGCGAACCCGCGATGTCGACCTCCATGTTGTTGTTAAGGTCGTTGTCTGTGCCGCCCCCCTCGCCCTCCCACCTCCAGAGCCCGGCGGTCGAGTCGAAGCTGCCCGTCACGAGACACAGCTGGTGGGGGCCCAGGTTCGGCTTCCAGGCCACGGACCGCACGGAACGGCTATGGCCGCCGGTGAGGGTGCTGTGGGAGGATAGCGTCGAGAGGGAGAAGACGGTGACGGATTTCTGGTGGGCGGTGGCGAGCAGCGGGAGGGTGGGGTGCGGTATCGATTGCCAGGCGCGCTCGTACAGATCCGGCTTGAATGCGGGCAGCGGCGAGAGCCTGATCTCGGTAGCTGCAGTCGAACTATGGCTTGGGGCCTCTGGTTCGGAGGCCATCTTTGACTTATCTTCGGTCTTATTCATGAATGTATTCGATGATTGGGCTTGGCGGACTAAATGTTGCCCTTTCACCAGCCGGATTTGGCTTATCGAGGCAAGTTCCTCTAGCCCGTATGCCGATTAATGTAAGTTATTGGACTGACACAAGTACATGGGGCAGATTCCGTCAACTCGGAAATATGGGACATGGAGCAGTCACGGAAAAGTCTCATTGGTAAGTAATCAAACTGACAGTCCTTGACTGCAAAGTTCCAGGTTGATGAGAATTCCGTCCCTCCTTTATCGGCCTGGAGGGGTACAGCACTGTAAGTATCTAGCATTAATGACGTACGCGGGGCATGATTGTCTAACGGGACAGCTGCAAATCAATTCCGCCGGACAGTTATCGGTTCCGTTTCTTGTTCCGTTCAAGAGCTGTCGACTTAATAAAGGCAGTTGTAGGGGAGATACGATTGAATAAGTTGAAGTCTATAAAATAGTTCGGAGATGCTTCGTTTGTCTTGCCAGTTGCGCTCTGTGGATTGACTATTTCTCAATTGAGGCCGGAATCCGTTCGGCGCCGGCATCTGGGACGCCAATCCGAAATGGACCGGGGTTCCTGCGTCCTTGACCGGCCCATGGACGCCCCTATTTACCAAGGTGTCCGGGATTCGCAGGCATGCTTAAAATGGCTCCGAGTTCAATATAACCATGTTAACCGAACCGCGTGACGCGAAGAGTTATTGTACCCGTATTACTCATAACCGTAATCAACATATCATTCTCTATCATCAAGTCCCCCTGATAGCCGTATGAAATCTGTAAGTCAGGGAAGCAGGAAAAGCTGCAATGGCGTACATCAACGGCTCTGATCAACCGCCGGACCTCTCTCGCAACGGCCTGTCCGACCATCTATTGCTGATCAGCTCGAGAGGGCGGTATCACCATCTGGTCCATGGTAAGCATGTCGAGGTGTAACATGAAGCGGGAATTCATCGACCGATATGTTGCAAGCATTTCATCGGAAACTGCGCGATCGAGTTGGGCAACGGGGAACCCGAGCTGGAGATTGCGTATTCGAGCCGCCTCACGGCGCTTTCATTCTTTAGTCCCATACTCGTACTCCTCGCAACCTTCGTGGTCATCGGCGCCGAAAGCAGCATCTCTTGGCGGCGTAGGTTATCGCTGATGCCGCGGTTTGCGGAATGCACTACCTCGGAAACGGATCCATTAGTAACTATGCTTGTACCTACAAGGCAGTCGACGTCATTGGTGCCACCCTGATCGCTGTGGCCGCGAGTACCGTCGGCAAATCCTCTTCTTCACCTTCAGGGCGTCGTGGACGGACTCATACTGGAAGAGAGCATTATCTGCCGTTGTCCTCGCCGGTGCAGTCTCAGGCATGCATTGGTGTGCATCGACGGGTACCCGTTATTGCCCTGTTAACCTAGGAAGCAGCCAATCGCCCCGCAAGTCCACCACGGTTGTCGTTATCTGCCTGTCGATAAGTGCTGCGTTCATAGTGGTTGGGATTGCCGTATATACTACCCACGTCAAACGGTGGATGCACACAAAGCACAGCAGGTTGTCTCGGGCGCTGCCATTTTCGATAGACCGGGGAGGATACTGGTAAACCCTGCCGGCTTGTTGCCAAGCGAGAAAATCACGGACACCTACCTCGAAAAGTCCTTCAGCGACACGTTCGGTATTGCACATCCGCTTTTCCATTGGATATTCCAGGCGTCTCGGAACCGGAATGGTTTGAGTAACATCATCAGCGGCATGCCGAACTACTTGGCTCATCTGCCCGGAGGGAGGAGAGAAACGACGTCCGCCTCATTGATGACAATGACGAGCTTATCCGGGACTACGATATTATCTTCTGGGAGCTGTTCTCCCTTGTAGTAGTGAATCTCGCTGAAAGACCAAAGAACATCCCTCTAACGTTGGTGTTCTTTGGGACGATATTTTACCAACAGGTTCTTGGTGGCCCGCTCCAACGGAGAACCACCAGGTATGGAGAATTGCTAGAAAGAGATAGCCCTAGGTAAGCCAGATATATTGCCGACGACTTGGTTGAGAAAGGAGATGCTTGGGCAAGTACAGCAGGAATATGGACGAGGGTCACTGATGTTCCTGGTTCGCTGTGTCGAGCGGGCCGCAGGATATCGATTTGCGGATATCCGCCAAGTTTCGGGAATAATTGCTTCCAGTATGCAAATCAAAGCGAGCAATCCTAGAAGCAAGCTGATAGATATGGCGACATACGCTGGGGAGGACATAATGATGGAACCTGGCGTGGACGGCGGAATTTTCGCCGTCAAAGCGCGCGTTGGCGGTCTCGGATTCAGCATCCTCATCTATAGGACAGCGCGTAACTTGCTTCCTGCGTTCAAAATGCCCGTTGGACTTCTTGAGTCATGGCAAATCGACATTATCCGCCAGCTCGATCGAATGCGAATCCCGACACTTCTGTAGAAACCTGACCTCTTGAGAACGGCTCGATCGCCTCCAGAAATGCTCTTTGCTTCGCAGCTGTATGATGCTATTGAGGCCCTCCGAACTTGGTTGGACGATCCCATCTTCACTGAAGCCATGTTGACCTCCAAAGGGGTACAAGTCCCCTGTCGTAGGTCCGCTGTTTCAACCCCGGCAACCACTTGCACCGTAATAACTCGGCAGGTGGTGATACCCATCCACGCGGCAATACATAACTCGAAGTGCGTGTTCGTGCCCTTAAGCCTTTCAAGGTCCGTCAGATGGTTTACAAAGATTCGGCTGTGCTTGCAGCCTTCGCTCGGCCTGGGCGTAGAGAAATGACGCCTATCAGCAATGCTGTGGGCGTAATTGACCGGCCAAGACCGACATTTCAACATAAGAAGTCAGAGTCTCCATTCGACTCACTCAGCAACCCTTTCCGCCGTCTAAGTCTAACAGTGCCAGGCACAGACCTCTTTGGAACCGACTGCAGCCTGGTACCTACAGAATCTAGAAGGAAAATGTCCGCCACGAGCGGCTCGAGTGGCTCAGGCTTTATACTCAGATCATGGGAGCCGGAACGATGTTTATCGCACGGCAAGACGCGACGGTGCCGCATCGGAGAGTTTGATGCACATGTTCCTGACATGCCCAAGCCACCCCTTTTGGTGGCGTAACGATGTTGCGGGAAATGAAGATACATGTACGCGATGAACCCAACACAGCTGCTAGGGCAGACTGAAACTCCTGTTCTCGGGTCGGTCATCCTTGAAAGCGAGATTGTTGGTGATGCCGTCACTTTTGTTGATGAATTCTTGGCCGTCTGCGTCGAAGGGCGCTGATTGCGCAATAAATTTTTAGGTATGCTTCGCACAGAAGAATAATAAGGAACCTGAGTTCGAATGTTTTACACGCTTGACACTCTCGAAACCTTGTTTACAGCACGTGACAACAACAGCCCTTACTTGAGGTATCATATGGCAAGTATCTGCATATATCCATCCCAACGCAGATCTAATAAATAAGCCTAAGACAACTGGATAGTGGCATCCTACCGTATCCCCAGTTAACTTCTATACACACAGCCCACAACCACATACCTACTAAATCAAAGGCAAAACACCTCAGGGTGATTACCCAATTCACCAACTCAACTGTACTAGGAATATTGCAACGATTCTCGACTCATGCGAAGTCGTTGTTGATCACGACATGTATGAGTTTTCCCCTATGACTCACGCAAACTACTCGTTGGGTGAATGACAGGCGAATATCTTTCTTTACAACACCGCGTACGAATAGCGTATGAGAGCCTTGATTTATCTCGTGACGACGTGACGAGACCGTCGGAATATTTCTCGGAACAGCGCCCAATTGATGGACATTCTTTGCTTCCGAAATGGGCTGGCCTGATGCCAAGCTTATTGAGGGCCCCTCCATTTTCTCATGTGATAATATCATATTCAGCCGAACTCTGGAGACTCGCTTTACAATAAAGCGAGCAATTCCATTTGTATGTATGCGGCCTCCACGTGGGGAAGATCCAGACCGAGACTTGCCAGGTTCACAAGGCCAATCTGGAGATATCCCGGTGAATCCATCCCGCCCGATTCTCTCGATTATTACCTCGATATCGCGGTTTTAAGTTCCATGTTGCTTCTTTCTTCTCCTTCGCATGAGTGTCTTCGCCTTCCATTCCTCCCTCTCTCCCTCTTTCAACCCTTCATCCACTCCGTTATGGAAACCCTTCCGTAACTATCTGCCCACATACTGTTTCCCTGAACTAGGAGAACCACCCTTGTCCGTTCCGGGCCACTGCGTGGATTCGGCCCCTACCACGCGGTGCCAATAGGAGTGAAGCAGGTAGAGAGTTAGACAGCGTCGAAACGTCATAGCCCGCACAGCTCAGTTCGATTTTATTTGCACTTACTCGGACTATCAGGATATCCACTTCGGTCTCACCAAGTTGCGCAATTGCTTTTGTGCACCTCCGTTGCCTTTGTCGATCCTTAATACCTACTTACTTACCTCGTACGTCCATGCAAGCGGCCTCGCTCGTGCATCACCGTTCCTGACCTTGCACGTCAAAAAACAATACGGATTGGGCGTTGCCTGATAGCAGCTTCCCCCCTTCCCCTCCCACCTGCTCGCTTTCTCTGCCTCAGACAAGGAAGCGGCCTGACCCGCAGCCCGTAGTTGGCAAGATTGATAGAGCCGCGCTATGTCTACGTTCTCGAGAGGGAGGGGCCTGCTGAGACGCCTGGCTATCCCGGGTGCCGTTGTCGTGGGTGGTGGTGCTGTTCTGTACTCATACCGACCGCGAAATATTCCTGGCTACGAAGATCCTGCCGTCCCTCCTCCAATATACGGCGCCGATGGCACCTTCAAGCTCCCGCGGTTTCCCAAGTTGAAGTCGCGTGCGCAGCAGATCGAAGCCCTGAAGAAGAGCAATGAGACTGGTGAGGAATATGATGTTCTCGTCATTGGTGCGGGTGCGACTGGTGCGGGTGTGGCGCTTGATGCCGTTACGCGAGGACTGAAGGTGGCCGTGGTCGAGCGCGACGACTTCAGCAGCGGTACCAGCAGCAAGAGTACGAAGCTCGTGCATGGGGGTGTTAGATACTTGGAGAAGGCTGTGTGGAATCTCGACTATAATCAGTACCAGCTCGTCAAGGAGGCGTTAAAGGAGCGCAAATATTTCCTCCGGACCGCTCCACATCTGAGCTCCTGGCTGCCCATTATGCTGCCGCTGGACAAGTGGTGGAAAGCTCCGTATTATTGGGCGGGCACCAAGTTCTACGACTTCCTGGCCGGTAGTGAAGGCATCGAATCGTCCTATTTTCTGACCAAGAGCAAAGCTATCGACGCGTTCCCCATGCTGAAGAAGACGGGTCTTGTGGGTGCTTTGGTTTACTACGACGGCGCACATAACGATTCGAGAATGAACGTCTCCATTGCCATGACCGCCGCGGTATACGGAGCTACTATCCTCAATCACGCTGAGGTGACCGGCTTAACGAAGAATGAAAATGGCAAGTTGAATGGCGCCGTGGTCAAGGACCGCATTCCCGAACGGAGTAACCAAACCAGTGAAGAGTTCAAAGTCAAGGCGAAGTGCGTCATCAACTGTACAGGCCCCTTCACCGATTCGATACGGAAGCTTGATGATCCTACCTGCAGGGAGATCGTCGCGCCAGCCTCTGGCGTGCACGTAATCCTGCCGGGCTACTACAGTCCGGCAAAGATGGGCTTAATTGATCCTTCGACTTCCGATGGCCGAGTGATCTTTTTCTTGCCGTGGCAAGGAAACACAATTGCCGGGACGACTGACGAGCCTTCTAATATCACGCCGAATCCGCTGCCCGATGAGAAGTCTATCCGGTGGATCTTAAACGAGATTAGCCATTACCTCTCACCGGACATTAACGTCCGCCGGGGCGACGTCCTGGCAGCTTGGTCAGGCATCCGACCTCTTGTTAGAAACCCCAAGGCGAAGAACACGGAGTCCCTGGTGCGGAACCATCTGGTGGACATTTCCGAATCTGGCCTTGTGACATGTGCGGGCGGCAAGTGGACAACCTACCGCCAGATGGCCGAAGAATGCCTGGATGAGGCGATCAAGGAATTCAACCTCCCCACCAAGCCGTACCCCAACGCCCCGAGGGTGAGCGGCACGGAAGCCGTCGATGACGGCGCGATCCTCGACGGATCCTGCCAGACGCACAACGTCCGCCTGATCGGCGCCCATGGCTTCAGCAAGACGCTGTTCATCCACCTCATCCAGCACTTCGGCGTCGAGACCGAGGTCGCCAAGCATCTCACCGAGAGCTACGGCGACAGGGCGTGGACTGTAGCTGCCCTGTGCAAACCCACGGCCAAGCGCTTCCCCGCCCGCGGCGAGCGCCTCTCGGCTCTCTACCCGTTCGTGGACGGCGAGGTCCGGTATGCCATAACCAACGAGTACGCGCAGACGGCCGTGGACGTCCTGGCGCGACGGACGAGGCTGGCGTTCCTCAACGCCCAGGCCGCCCTCGAGTGCCTGCCGCGCATCATCGACATCATGAGCGAGGAGCTGAAGTGGGACAAGAAGAGGCAGGACAGGGAATGGAAGGACAGTAAGTGACCACCCCAGCACGCTGTTGCTTATACGCGACGAGTCGTCATCGGTGCCACTTGGGTTAGTTAGGGGGGCCGTATCGCTGACATACGTTTGAATTATAGCCGTCTCCTTCCTCCAGTCCATGGGCCTGCCCGAGCCCATGCTCTCCGCGACGCGGGCGCAGGTCGAGAAGGGCAAGCTGGACTTCTCCAGCTCCCTTGAGTACCAGATGTACTCACGGCACGACAAGCCGCCCGTCGAGGAATTCTGAATCAAAAGAAAACTCTCTTAGTATTTTTGCCTACATATCTACCTACCTACCTACCTACCTACCTACCTACTTACTGCCATTGTCAGGGGCGGGAGGTGTCCGGCACGGAAAGCAAAATTTACTGACTGGACTGCGCGCACTTCGTACATAGCTAGAAACGGGGTTGGGAGTCCTAAGGAGCATTTCGGATGGTTTGTTTCTGCCACATGAGGAGGGGAGTCTACCTACCTTAAGCTTTTTTACACGGGATTTGCTTTCCGGCTCCGGTGCATTCATTCGTCGATCGGGAAGGGAGGCCAACTGCGTTTATTTTCGCTGTAATGTGCGGCCTAACTGTACGACTGCTGCTGTATATATCACCTGCGTCCGGTTTCCTGTAAGAAGAACCCTCGACTCCAGTTAGATCAACCCGATTTAAGCCTCTCGGTAGAACACCTCGTTGGATGGATAGTTGTTTTAGCCCTGTACATAGATAGGCAGTCTCGTTCAAAAATTCACATATGGTGTATTTATTCTGTCATAACTGCTCGCTGCGAATGATGCGCATGCCGTTTCAAGGCAGATAGATAGACATCTTAAGATATAGACAGAAGCCTCTAATTCGACGATAACAACCAAATGTTGCCCCAATGCTTCTCCGAGAGGAATTGATGAGTTGTGATGATGTATTATACTAAATCAATCGTGATATGCGACGTTCCCCTTCCTTTCCGGCCATAACGCCTCGCCAAAATCACAATGTTGAATGACCCCCTGTCTATCATGATGAATACCCGTCTATACTTTTGACTCTCCGCCTGGTTGAAACCTGTTTTCCTCGTACAAAAGGCTTGAAAACGCCGAGTAATGATGTTAAATAATGCTTTCTCGTCATGACATAAATGACTCCACTCTATGCAGAGTCGAACGGTTTTTAAGACAAATGCCCTCCAAAATGAGGTCGTGCCCGTAAAAGGTTAAAGAACGTAACAAGGACGGTGTGGGTAAGACCATGTGCCAATAAGAATAAGATAAGATGGTTTAGCGCCGGAAATTGGCCCTTCGGTTCGACTGTATCGAGAAAACGCGATGGAGGAGACTGTTCTTAGCAGCCATTGCTCGCCGAGTATATTGATAAGGACAAAGGGGTTGCACACTGGCAACGTTACACCTGAGCTTCTTATCAAGTTCCGCTTCCCATCCATACGCATCGTCCACGGAATCAACTCGGGCAAAGCTATCCGAATCGACGGCAGTTACAGAGGCAGTGTCCCCTTCATCTCTGAGAGAAATGCCAAGGTAGTTGGAGAAATCGGTATAGGTCTGATGTATCGAGGGACTCGTTGCGATGTACGGTCCGGCATCATCCACCGTCGTCTCCGTTCTAGTACTGGTCTCGGTTCCAACTTCGGTCTCTGTATCGGTATCGGTATCGGTATCTAGCTCGAGCGGTTGTAGTGGGCTAGGAATGGTAAGGCCGGATAATGGTGTTGATTGTGATACCATGCTGCGAGGCCGAACCCTCAATGCTGAGCGGTTCCTTGACTCCATTTCCTCCGGTACCTGTGTTGGGACTTTCGAAGGTCCTGGTGTGGTGCTACCTCGCCGTATGCGAACACTGCACCGAACCATACCGTATAAACCGTCCTCACGTGTGCATCCCGCTTTTGCGGCCACGCCATCCATGAACTTCACGGTGCTAGTTCGAAGATCTCTCTGTTCGCAAGCAGGGATCCCGACCGGAATCGAGAATCTCTCACCTGGGTGCGGATCTTCCCAGGATCTTCTGCTCGTGTCAGTAGTTCCTCTCTGTAATGTCGAGCGACTACGACTACGGGTATTTGTAGCAGCGGAAAGAAGATGGTGTGATGGCGTGACCTGTAACCCTCATAAAAGAGGCCGGTTCAACTTGGCGGGTTCCGAGACAGGAATGAGATTCATTTCAGAGGTACTTGAGGTGCTGCCCCGGTTGGTACGGCGTGTGGATTTGTTTTTCCTACCCAATCCCAACCTCGCCCCCATTTTCTTCCAGCTGTTCCCAGAAATCGCCTTCTGCAACGTATTGGGCGAACCACCAAACGTGACGTCCGAAGTAGGCGGCGTTGTTGGAGGAGTTATCGGCTCAACATCAAGGGTCGAGTTCGGGCTGCTGCTGTCATCAGTGGCCAAACCAACCTCAGTGAAATCGGTTGAAGTAGACCTCGGACGATAGCCAGCACTCCGGTTGATCCCCAGAAGAGGAAGAAAGGTCGCTTTCGGTGACTGGCTCGCTTCGTCCCCGGAGACGGTCGCATCCCGGGGAATTCTCAGGCGTGATCGCCCTTGCCTGCTGTCCTGGACATCCTCATCCACCCGCGGCTCAGTCATAGCTGGCGTAACCGATTCAAGAAATGGAACCAAGACCGAATCGTTCATTAGGTCATGTACAATCTGAACCGCTTCGTCCAGCTCCGACGGATCAGGTGGACCAGACGATGCGCATTGGAGTCCGAGTAAGCGGTCGCGAACGGGTGCAGGAAGGTTAACTTCCCGCGGTGCGCAGGGCATAATATAAGCTTCGATTATCTTCCTCCATAGAGAACATAACCGCTGCGTCCCGTCCTCGGTCCCAGGAGTCCTGCATGACTGCGCCAAATGACCATGAGCGGTTCTATAGCGGTCCGCATCTAATACAAATTCCAACGTCTCGAGGCAATGGTTCTGAGAAAGGTACGCCATGAAGGCGCCCAATGTCCACGGCGGTGGTGCTGTATTAGAAAGGATGTCTGATAACGGCGGCGCCTTGAGAATCGGGGAGGCCGCTCGCGGTATAGCCATGCTGGACGGCCGGGATGTGTCCATGGTCGCCGTATCCCAGTCCTCACGAACCGATGAGGGGGGTGAAATTTCTCTTGGCGATGGCTTTAAGCGAATTGGCGAAATATCGGGTGATTTAGATATTCCCATCATATCTCCCAGTACAATAAATGAACAACTCGGCCTGCTATAGAGCGGGTAGCAAACAGGGCCTTTGCGGTGACATTGACCCTAGTCAATTCAGAACTCCATACGAAGGGAGGGATATGCCTCCCGACTAGGTCGATTACGTTTGTTCTTCCAGAACCACAACGGGGGGCTGTGAGAGACGGTCTCAGTGTGGTTAGCCGGTTCTTATCTCCTGCAAGTAACCCCGATTGACGTTGAGTACGGTACGGGTTTCCTGCCAATCAATGCCTTCCCGCCCCAACACCAGCCGGATAGCAGCAGCAACAACAAGAACGAATTGCGCCTCTGTCTTCAACAAAACCAGCCGGCCAGTCAAGTATGCAATGTGTTGATACTCAGGCGGACAGCAATTGTACCCTATCGGACAACAAGACGAGTTGGAATTGGGCGGCTTCCGATATAAGAGAAAGCAAGAATCAACTCAAAGGCAAGTCCCGCTTGCTGAGAGTACCGCAGAAGTAGGTTGGTAATCGGGTGTGGCGGTCCGACGACCTAATGATGTTACAAAGTGGTTGGCGTACAAGAAGGTTTCTTAAACGCCCACGGGTTCGACTAGTTGCAAATATAGCGCCAGGCGAATTCCCGCTAGCCAAGTCGTGATCGCCGTCGTAATACACGGAAAGGGGAAAAGGACTTTTATCCTTCTCTTCACTTGCAAGTCTCTTCCTTTGGTCAAATGGTGTCTTACAGGATGACAGCAACCGGCGCGCTACCACATAGGCGGGTTGCGGGTACAGATATAATGATGACCAGTTGTCAGCCGCCGGGGGTCAGTAGCGACTATAGTCCGTCGTTCGCTCAACGTTTGATCACGTCTTTCTCGCTGTTACAGTGTTACGGTGGCGATGGTGGCGTCGTCGTTGACAAGTCAAGCACGGGATTTGCGATGGCGGTAGATGACACCAAAGATAGAGCGACGCCACAGTAAGTCGGCTTATGTTGGTTGGTAGTTAGTTGGATAGAGAATACCACTATGTAGAGTCGTAGCGAGAGTATAGAATTAGATGAAAGGTTGAACTTGAGAGACGGGCATACAGAATAGGTAATTTTGAGAAACTCGATCTCGGGGCGAAGGGTGGTGGTACGGAAGCGGGAGCACTGGATAGATTAAAGGGAAAAGAGAGGGAGTCGGGCGAGGATGTAGCAAGCGCCTGCAACCAGGATGTACCCTCAGCCGGCGGAAGTACATCGGTTGGGTCTAAACTTATAGAAGAATTGCAGGGATCTGCAGGGCATGGATGAGTACTGCACGCGGCCGCATTTACTAAATTACGAGTCTAATCCAGCAAGTCCGACGCACATCCCCGGTACATTAGGTAAATGTTGTAGGCACTACCGGGGGGTAGCATGGGAGTGCTAGCTGCGTGTGTATTCGAGTCTGGGTATGTACCTATATAACAGGACTACAGTATGTATGCGCGTGGGCAAGGACACAGCCGTACTTACGTACATGTATGTATACATATGTATGCATGAACATAACGTTGTATACGCCTACATGCTTCCCACCGGTCGAACCACGTGGAGATATCTGCACAGCAACAAATCTGCTTGGAATTCAGATGCGCTCTGATATATTCCCCTCAGCAGACGCCTCCGCTCTATTTAATATGCGCGTCTGATATCTGCTTCAAGATGCGATCGTGAACTGCGCACGGTTCTTACACCTCCCCTGGAATAGGTACGAAGTCGAGTTATGTACCTAGTAGTGAGTACGCATTGGGGGGCTTCCTTTTCTGGGTATTGCATTTACCAACATGGTATGGGTTGTACGGCATCTTGGCACCCTAAAAGCGCTCCTCACGTTCCGAATGGCTAGTAGCCAGCCGACCGCCCCTCACTGAGATAGACCGACATCTAGGATGGAAGTAGAAGCCTAGGCGTGCCCCTTATAACTGGAAGACATGAAATACCCAAAGACATGAGAATCATTCCCTCCCGAGTGTGTTCGGATTGTGTGTTTTCGTTGTTTCAGCTTTTGGCTGATTTTAATATGTTCTTAGCATGTCACGTCGCACAACGAACGGCGGACGGAGCCATCGCTGCGGCACAGGGGGCGCCGACGCTAGAAGAGCGCTAGAAGAGAGAGGACCTGGTCCCCGCCGGCCAATGATATGGGCGGGGGCGATGGTGCAAGGGTAGGTCGAAGAAGATTTGCATTCTTCTGCGCTACATCAGGCATAGCCTAGCAATGCCTAGCTGCCAAGGACGAGGAGAGTGCTACTACACAGTATGGTAGGGAGGAAATCTAGAACTGCGCTAGTCCTCTGGGTGGCGCATACAGTATGCAACCCATGAACCAAAAGTTGCCACAAAAGTTGCTAAGGCTACTTGACTTTCCAGACACGTCCAATCAGTAAACAATCTCTGCTTTACAAGGGATCCACAGGGTATCACAGGCTGTGTCCTCCACCCACCACCCACCACCTACCGTCACAACAGGGGGGGGATGTCGAATTCTTGCGCCAGAGACTTGAGGCTACCAGAAGACTGCGAAGGGTCATCAGTGACGACAAAGCAAGCATGGCAAGCCATGCACCGGTCCGCGCGCAATGCTACGGGTCGCCACCATTTGACGTCAATTACCTACTAGGTATGTATAGAGCGAGACTGTACGCACAAAAAACCACAATGCCTCCCAGATCATGCCAGCCTAACAAGGCGCTCTTGATGAGGCAGTGAGAAGAACTTGCTTCGTAACTTCTTAAGTGACAGAAAGCGGATAGCGGACTCAGCGAGAGGTAAAACCACTGTAGGTTACAGTAAATCGCCGAGGGGAGACCGTTGCATCATTGCGGTCGCTGATCACTTGCTGATCACTGCTTTGAGCATCTCCGCTACTTGTGTACAATAACGTCGGTCCCCCCATGCTAGGAAATTAACTTAGTGTTCGATGCCATTCCGTGATTGCGCGTCACATCATTTCAGGAACGGGACGCACTCCACTAGCAGCACTAGAACCACCCATGAATCTGTTCAAGCACGCACTCCAAAATAGATTTGGTGACCTATCTATTCCAACGGTCGATAAGGAAGCCGTTATCATTAGACGAGCAGCCCGCAAATGCATTCTATTTACCGCTGCAGCAACACGTCTGCGTGGTCTGACGGCTAAAGTGAGCATGCTACACGCTACCGTACGCGGTACGACTGGTGACTGGCTCAAGTGGATATTGCCCTTGTCGCTTTCGTACGCAACGCTTTTTTGAACCACGAACCACTCGGATATATCATAGCCAAGCTTTCTCGGCAGACGTTATGGGTCAGTTGCCCAGGCTTCAGTCAGTACATATTGTTTTGATGACATTCTACTACGGTACCACCGATGTGCGGAGAATTACTTCGGCAGAGGTACTACCTAGTGTAGAAACTTCATGGACTGGATCCTGCAAACCCCCCAAAGCATGTTCCCAAGATGCTCGACCACACCCACATAAAGGTGCATGATGCCGAGGAATCTAAGCCTCCCGCGGGAATGTAAATCCCATGTGGTTGTTTAGGAAGGCGCCGGTAGTTAACTAACGGATTGCTGTAACCGGTCCGTCATGTGGCACGTTACTTGAACTCAAAAATCCGTTGCCTCCGGACTAGCCGTACTGGGTTTCAGGCCGAAGTTTAACATGCTGTCAGGTACCCCCTTTGGGCTCCACTAACGCTAATTTCCATACTAATTAGGTGCAAACTTCCCATTGACTTTACGGATACATGATGCCGCCCCGTTGCCCACACACATCCTTAGCGCCACCGTCTGACTGCTTCCGAATGAAGCTGTCACTACTGCTTCCGAATGACGCAGCGGGTGTCAGGACGTGATCGCTGCTGACGCGGTGGCACATAAAGAACTGAAAGGACTGACCGTTGTATTAGCAAAAATAGTTATATCTCATTGGTTCTTTCAAAGTGTGGTGTATCTGTATGAGAAACGCTAGGACCTGAATAGGTTAGATGAGTTGGGAGTCCCTGACTAGGAATGTTAACTTACCCTTACGAACATAGTATGAGGGGAAGAATGGAAACATTAATAAGCTGTAACGCCAGGTCTCCAAAGCAATCCTCCTTTCCGCACCATATGACCTTAGCGGATAGAAGATTATTAGGTAAGTAGCCAGCATGCTGGCGCGAGATGACCTAGCGTTAATAGAGCGACGAAAACCGATGAACGACACTACACATCGCACGATATCACGCCACCAACATAAGACTTCGAAATAGATGGCGCTTATTATTCGGATGGCGCGGGCGCAACACAACGTGCAGCTATTATCATTGCAAGACTTGTTCGATTGTGGACGTCGTATGACCCTGTGTGCTTCTAGAAGCATTCCTTGCAACATATTAATCTAGAACTGCGTGGAGAAGTGTTATCGGTGGACCTATGAGCGTCGGCGCTATGGCCTTTGGCTGTTTCGTTGAGCTGAATGCGGGGAATGGACAACGCTCCGGTTAAGCCGGATACAGAGCCTCGAGGGCCTCTAGGTATTCCTAGCCATCTGTCAAGACCTCACGCCTCGTCTCTAGGAGAGTCCGTCTGCCGGATCATCGACCGATATCCTCAAATGAGACGGTTAACCCATAGGATCGGCTTATAGAGCTCCAGACCCTACTAATAGCAGGTACTTTTGGCCGAGCTACTGTAGCGAGACGCCCTGACGCTGACGCCGTCTCCTGGTGCACAGGCTCCAGAGATCACAACTCCACTGCGGGGCTCAAGGGCCTAACGTTGGACCATCCAGATCCGGCAAAATTAAAGAAAACTTCTAGAATCTTTCCAGAAGGATGCCTGGCTCGGTGGTGCCGGGAGACCCTAGCAATAATTACCGCCTTATGTGAGCCAGGCCCCACGAGTGATTGATCTCAGCTGACATTATACAAATCGGACTTTCGCCCCACATTGTGGAGAACACTGGCTGGATTAGGCTACTGGCAGTTACCATCTGATTTCTTCGTCTGGTGTCATTATATATTAGTATTACATGCTATTGACACGATACTCTTCACTAATAAGCGATTTGCCTTCTCCGCTACCGGCCACTTGATGGCGCCGTGTTTGCCTTACGATCAGTCTAGGTCAAACCGCTCGATCTTCTCGAAGCATGGCGGCAAACTCACTTCTATGACAACTCCACATCTCCGAATCAGTATAGCGTGGTTCAGAAAAAGGGGATGTTATCTCATAGCTCAGTAAAGACACAACACCGAGCTCAGGTAGCCCGCTCTGGCACTGAACAGTGAGTGTTCCCATAACAAACGGGAAATCGCCACACGGCTTTCTGTATGTTCTCCAAACCGACGGAATATTAGTTAACTGTGGCGACCTATGCAATAGGTAGTCCGCAGGGACTAAAGACCGGCTAGTAACGATTGGACGATCTGTTACTGCTGAATGCTCAACGTCTGGTGTTAACTGTGAGCATGCCCCCAAGATAATCAGGGATGTAGACCTCATGTTGGAAAACCTTAAAGTCTTTCCTGTCATGCACTGTTACTAACATCATCTTACAAATTACGTAAATCCACTCACTATGTACAAACGCTTGCGGCCGGATCGACGGGGCATACTGACTAACTAGTGAATCGATAGTTTGCCAGAAAGAAGTCTCTATGACCCCCCCTAACCTCAGCCTCACTAGTATTACCTTTTTCCAACCACATTCCGCTGTGATTCCCGGGGGTTCTTAAGTCTACCACATTCCAACACTATATAACTCAGTAGAAGCACGTAGGCACGAAGGTATGAATCCCGCCCGCCTCACCTCCTTCAGTGACGTGTCGTCGGGCTCAGAAAGCCGGAAAAAAGTGTCCTCAAGGGCGCACGGTGAACCAACGAGCTCGCAGCGCCATGTAGAGCTGATTGAACGCCTCCCAACATTTCTGTGGCGCTACCGTGATATGCCTACGTTAGTCTACGTACGAGCTCGCGTGTGGTAACACAACGCCAGTGAGAGCAAGGCCGTGGTGCTGGAAATGCAAACGTCTAGGGATAGTAGGACGCGATACTAGAAACCATGGCCAGACGCGCAGTTGGCATTGGCTGCTTACAAATTGACAAGGCTCTCTCCCCAGTCAGTAGTGATCCCGATAGCCTTCTCCAGACACAACGCCACTAGATACTCAACTAGAGACTCAGCTAGTGGGTCAGATTGCGCTATGCCTCCTGAGGACTTGGGCTCCCTCCTCCCAAGCACTCTAGAACGTCTGCTTTTGTGTTAGAAACTGGCAACCCATATCAGCTCATATCTAACCAACGCGTACCCCTTACCCATCGCTAACCATCGGTCAAAGAGAAAATTTTATCGTCGATCCTAGTTGGTAGCATAATTCCGCGCCTTACCGCGCGTTCCCTATGGGCCGTGACAATGATTCCACATTAGGAGCGCTTGATCTCCCGAAAGCGTGAAAAGTACAGTTCACAGCTTCCCTAACGGGTAAGACGTACGCCCAAAGAGGAGTGTTCCCGGTGGCTTGGCTGACCGAAACCCATTAGGCGTCCGACCTCATGCCCCGTTATGGATCCCAATTGGGCTCCATCGAAGCGGCCCAGAGGTCTCGGAGCCTTTTTGCCTACAAGCTCGGAGCCTCACCGGCGCGTTCCTAACGAACCATGGACCATTCTGCATATCAGATCATGAATCAATTACATGTTAGCAACGTCTCTCGGATCTACCTGGAATTCGTGGCTGTATCGAAGCCGATTAGCCGCCTGCTCGCGTAGGGTCATAGATATTTTGGCATTCTTCAATATCTTCATCATAGGCATGTGGGCAATTTCTGCCTGCAATGAGCCCGAGGAATATATGGATCGCACAGACAACCACACAGATGGGCAGGTATGCAAGCCCAAAGATACAGACTCTAGTCACGTGGGAGACTCCGATCGGTGCCTCCCCATAGGGCCCAACTGTCATGATTGACGGGCCTTCTCTCTTCGTATGCAGAAGTCAGAGCCTTTGCAGAATAGCTCCTTCTTGACGTGGCAGGTACATCGTGAATCCGAGTGATTTTACGAAATGCAGCACCAATCATATTACAAGTTAACATGACATTGATGTGAACGAATATATCGTGGCCCGCAGTGCACTACGGAACCGTCCGGCCCGGAAAGGAGCCGCTTACGAAACCGGGTGCCCTTGGCGACGAGTTTGAGTCGACCACGTTGCATTGACTTCCTTTACGGGGTCACAGATTCGTCACGCCTTCTGTGGCCGGCCCAGAAAATGTGACGGCGTTCTGGAATGATGGGGACTCTCGCTTTTGCTTCAGCGAGTTGAATATTGACATGACATGCGAGGAGACATGCCCGTACTCTATGCGGTCCCAGAGACGAGGAAATATGGGACACAGTCGCACCCGCTTGGGGGGGCTTCTTTAGCATGCATAGCGTTCCATTGCTCGTTCAATTTGCTCTGATATATTATACAAACAACGGAGGGGTAACCAATGGTTGAAGACTTTCCGTCTCATCCGAGATATATACCGCTACCACTACCGCGATTTACATTAGCCGCTCGACAATCAGAGCTAACTTACTGGGCACCTAGTTTCGAAGCCATGGCAAATTCTGATTCCCGAGAACTGTGCTGGTGTGGTTAGGCCATGCATGAGACCTCTCAGTGCCAGGGGCAAATTCGATACTTAGAAGAGCACAAACACGAATCCCGTCAGATTAGACGAGTCGATGCCCCCCACCCTTTCCGCGCGAGCAAAGGTGGTCCCCATGGCGGCAACGGTCGCCGATGCCGCCACCGGCCCATCTAACCGATGTCCGAGAGAAGCCCAGACGCAAGGCCAAAGCAATTCTCGGTAGATGCTGAAAACCGCGGCAATGACGCGCTGTTCGTGTGTGCGTGCGCGCATATGGAAGAGGGCGGATGGAATACAACTGCCAGGGGGTTACATGTATGCATCGTGGCGAAGACATTAAGAGCCACGGGATCCCACGACCGCTGGGGATGTTATTCGGTGCAGTAGATGTCTCATATTCGTAAACCCATATTTTAAATGAACAATATGTACTCGAAGAGAACTAGTACGTATTGATGCCTTGATGCGACCCTGAACGCTACGACGCTGTGGTGGGACGGCGACCTCCTATCATCTCGCGCCGCAGGACAATTCTGCCAGTCTCGTATAAAGTGAATCTAGAAGTAAAGAGCAACATATCATCCCACTGCGAAGTAGAGCAATTGAATCTCAGCCGCGGTAGCCATCGTTAGGTACCATGTTAGTGATCGATTCTTGAGATGCTGGAAACCCACTCGGCATCTACGTCTGATTTGTTCGGGCCAGCGCTTGTAGACTTTGCTTTTGATATCAAGTGTAATATAATGAATGGCCATTAAGTATTTATTAGAGTAATTGTGGCTCAGTGATTGGTCAATGGATCGGAGTGGCGTAACTGATCGATCGAACTTGATGGTAGCTCCTCTGTCGGAATACACCTGCCGTCATTAGCTAGGGAAGCATTGGTTCAGGCCCGAAATAAATTGCACAGTTTCGGACTGAATCATCCGAGAGCTCCTGGATCGGGGCACTCTGTGCAGTACTTCTAACCTCGGTGGCCCTCCGGTCGCTCCCCAGCGGACTCAGGGGTTGGCTCACACAGCATTGGGTGTCGCCTTCAGATGCGAGGGGACACTGTTGTGATAGGACCTCTGATAGGGTGAACTCAGAGCCCCTCGGGGAGCTTGGTCTCTGGGAAACGACTGTAAGTACTGTGTCATCAGAAATCTATGATACATGTCACATGTCCATGCGTCGAACACAGTTCGTAAGGAGTCGTAAATTCTCCTCTGCTGGATGCTACGCTGCCAGTTAAGCCTAAGCTGGTGGCTCTTCACACACGCCACGCCGTTAAAGAAGGCGGGGATTGCGGAATTCCTATAGGGTCGAGGAATATGTGATGTTGATCGATCGTAGCCATGAACGTGGGGCTAAAGGGGTTGCCATGGCCTTGGCCTTCGGCTCCGAGTGGCGGATATTATCAGAAGGGGACCATGATAGCAGGCCAGCTTCGAAAGATGGGTCTCAAGGAGGGTGACATGCATATGTATCTTGATTTGGAATTATAGAGCTGCCTTTAGAGCATGTTCCTAGGCCGGGTGATGATGACCTCGCCTTAGTCCCCCATGAGGCGCCTTGATATATCTACGGAATGTGCCTTTAAAGAGAAGAGAGCGCGCAAGCGGTAGCTTTTATGGATTATGAGGGACTTACTATAGTGTCGTCATGTATTGTGTTTGCAGGTCTATATTCCAAGGAACTAGATGCTATGATTTCAAGCTGTACAGCCTGGCGCGATGAATCTTCACACCTCTCCGCCCACCCACCTTTTATAGCGTCATTGTGACCCTTACACGGTGAATTTTGACCCAGTTACGATAGCAACCACTCTTTCACGGGGAAAGGGTTGCTCTCATACCGTCTTGGGTTGAAGTTGTTCGAGGATGTGGTCGTCCCTTCTTACGACCTAGTACGACGTTGCCCGCCTGGGGGCAGACTATCACAGCGAGTGCGTTAGTGCGGAGATAAAGAGGAGGATAGCATTAGATACCTGATGAGGGATTAGTAGGAATCGGTTTCCTGACACAGCTTTGCGAGAGCCAAATAAGGGCGTGGGTGATTCAGGGGGCCGGAGAGTGACTTGTTCAGCTTGTAATTCTGCAGCGATCAAGATCACGTACAATTACACGCATCATTCATTAGAAACAGTATTTCGATGCTTAAAAGGTAACAGCTCAGACTACCATTGCTAACACTAATTTGATAAGCAGCCGCGAAGACTCAGAGTAGGCGAAATAACCTGGTAAGCTAGGCCCTCCTCAAGCCGTGGACAAGATGTCTGGCATCAGAATCACTCTCATCGAGAGACTTGTGGAGACATATCTTACCACTAGCGTTGCCTTTTTCGTCCTATGCTTGTGTTACAAATATGGTTCAGACTTGTTACCTCCTCTGAGCCGCTGAAAGAACCTAATTCTAACCGATCCCATATTAATGGCTTCCATGTCATGCTGTCGGCATGGAAGCGCAATCGTACGAAATTGAGTAATATAAGGCACGAATGGTTGTCACTATGTTTCTCTGGACACCCGCGAATATCCAGAATGCGCATTGCCAGGCTCTATTAGAAAGATTACAATTCTCTCTCCGCCTCGGACGACCAGAGCCCTTAGGATGTGCACGCTACCTGCCCGCCGCCCCCTTTCCGTAATACTGGCAGACCACATCAACTCATAACTTCCCAACAGTTATTACGAGCCATGAATAATCTTGTCAGTTTAGAGTTGACTTATATGGCCTGCCTTGCTATGTATAATACAGCTAACCTTCTGAGCATTCAGTCCCCCGAAAGCTGTTGTAAATTGATTAGTCATCCAGCATCGACCACCCGCTGCCAGGAGATCGCTGACTTAGATACTAATTTAAACTGGAGATTCTATCTCCCGGTATTGAATATTTGATCATCAAAACTAATTATACCTCTAGCGACGATATTGAAAGTCTTTCCTCCACATCTCTATCGTGCAAGCGAGCAACTGGTAATGTCAGCTCTTTTGAAACTCACCATTCTTACTAACACTGAACCTGTTCCAGCATATGTTGCCAATTACAAGCACCAGGGCCTCCTAAGTAGGTGGTAATCGTCTCCACAATCCTAGTCCCCTATGCAGGCGAGGTCAAATACTCGAGCTGACTTTGGCTACGAGGACGCTCAGCAACCAGCCCTCGTGGGGGAGGCTCTCGTGACGGGCAACCGGGGCCTGGAACCTCTCCACCTGTTCCTCCATAATGTGACGCCTCGCGCCAACAGAGTATTCGTAACCAGACTGACGACCTCCCCCGCTGGGAGAGTCGTCAGCCACGCTAGACCACGGTCGGTGTTGTCCAATCAAGCTCAAAGGCACGTCGGGGGCCACATGCCAAATATGATTGCTTACCGTATGGATTCGCAAATGCGTCATCGTAGCGGGGTAGCATAATGCCCGACAAGCTATCGTGGCACGCAAGCTTGTTATTCGTGGATCAGCGAATCCTTCCTCGATCAAGCCCACTCATCTGCGTCTGCCCCTCAACCAGGCAGAACTCTGGACGCCGACGATGCTTTGACGAGTATACAGCAGGGGCAGTCCTACGTCTACGCGTTCTGCACGGGTGACGTACGTTTCGCACGCATCAGGGGACGATATATGCAAGCTCTATCATATCTGCTAACTTTTTGGTCCAGTGCTGACGAAGCCTCCGCAAACCGTAGCAGGATTCTGAAGGTTTTCTGAGTCAGCTTGGTGATAACAATATTCGCTGCAAGATCCGCATAGTTTAGAAAGACTCATTATGTTAATCTGTAGGTGATAGGGAATCAGGGCTGATTATCCGGGTATCTAAACTTCTAGGGTCATGATTTCGTGGTGCTCCTCGCACGAAAGCACGACTTCATTCTTCTGACAATCGTGCTGCACACCCAATTGTGGCGGATCTATGGCGATCTGGTAGTTCGCAGCGTGAATGGTGTTTCGATTGACTAGGCTTGGATTTGCTGAAGCTCGCGTCCCTATCTGCGATTAAGACGTTGAGACCGTTTTCGGTGCGCGGGAAACTCGCTTGGCTATAGTTTCAGTGGAGGTTCCAGGACCGTTGTATCAGCTAAAACCATGTCGTACTCTGACAACCCATATTCGGTAGTCGACGACTCGGATGGTGAGGATCTCGCCCATCAGCTGTCGCCGACAGACGGCTTCAGGTCCCCGACCTCGTCCAATGCCGTACCGCGCGTGCCCAACGTCATGGTTGAGGACCCCACGACCGGGCAACAGTCCCAAGGAGATGCAGATTCAAAGGCCCGTGAGGCGAGCGAAGAGAGGCGTTTAAGCCTCCCAGCAGAGCGGAGAGGTTCCCTGCCTGGTTCAGCGCATCCGCGAGGAGGCGATTGTCTGGGCCGAGGGAGCGCTATTGGGTCCTTCGCTCCACCAACAACAGCTCGACATCTTGCTTCGCATACGTATTCGCAGTCGTCAGCGCCACGAATACCATTACGAACCGACTGGTCACGGGGACGTACTCCCTCTGTATATTCAGAGGCACCGCCTGCGTACACCCCTTCTCCGACGTCACCGCTCTCAGGCAGTAGCCAGCAGGAGCGAGCCAGGAACTACAGCGCTTTCTTGCCAAACATGGGCGCACCAGGTATCGAGCGGGAGAGGCTGCTGGCGAGAGACCCAGAGAGCATGACGGATCAGCCCGACGACCAGGAGGCAGACACGCCTGTTTGGCGTCGGCGAATTAGAAGGCGGCTGCCCACGTGGCTCAACTGGAAAATCATGCTGCTTTCCGCACTTCTCTTAACCATATCGGCCGGATTTTTAGCCAACGCCTTCCGTGTTATCGGGAAGGGTGATGTCAGTAACAAAGTTTGTGTTACACGGGGTGGATCCACTTACTAATGGATGCACAGGAGTCACCTACAACACCAGAGCAACCAATTGAGGAACAACCTCAGGAGCCGGTCAACGGAAATCCCAATGAACCAGCTTGGGCTCCATTTGACCCTACGATGTGCCAAAACGCCGACTTCCGCCACCGCGACCTCACATTGTCCCTTTTCTTTGATGAGAAGCGCAATGTTGTGTTCACGGAAGATACAGTTGAGTATGGCCCGGGCTACATAGTGCACGTGGCTGGTCACGTCGAGGTTAGACAAGTTGATGAAAGTGGCGGTCCACGAATCCTCTTGGAGATCGCGTCGAATGATGAGGACCTGCCGATCAACGTGGTTTCCAACGAGGAATCCCAGTCGATGCATGTCGAAGTCCCGCAGAGCTTCGACTCCAGGACGACTCGAAGGCCCTGCGTGGAGATGAGGGCGACCATCTTCGTTCCGCGGGGCGGGGAAATAAACGACTTCACCATGGGTGTAACGCACCTCGACATCGTATTGCTCGACAATTTGTCCCTTCAAGTGGCAGGAGCTTCCCAAATGTCATCCGTCGTGGGCGATATCACCTCCGCCTCCAGCCATGCGCCCCCCTACAAGAACAACGCCGCATTGGCAAAGAAGGATTTCGCATTCATTCCAGCAAAGGAGTCATATCAACTCGACTCTCGCGTCATCGAGGTCTCTACCACTAGTGGTAACATCGACGGCAACTGGCCACTCTTCGACAGACTGGGTCTTCACACCAAATCTGGTGAAATACAAGTCAGCATCACGCCGAAGCAAGTGCTCGAGTCCTCCCCCAAGCCCGCGGTCCTCTCGCTGAGCACCATCTCGGGCATGATCCAGGCTGCCGAGCCTATCCACGACGAAGGACAAATTCCTCAGCGTGATTATCGCGTCGAGACGAGGTCGACGTCCGGAGACCTCCGCGGCGCTCTCGCCTTCGGCGCTGGCGCACAGCTCAAGAGTATCTCTGGTGACATCACCGTCGACCTACTGCCGGTTATTAGCAGCGCCAAAAAGACATCGGAGCACCCCCCGCAGCTCGAGACCATAACGACGAGTGGTACCACGGCGGTTCGAATCCGTGAGCCGCTCTGGTTCGGAGACGATGCGAAATCCGCCCCTGGCGAGCCGGGACGCGGAGACATGCCGTTCGTCCCCATCAGCAACGACCACCCCTACGCTATCATGCCTCCCACGTCACGTACGGGACCGGGCAGTGTTCGTAGTGCAGCGGTGACCAGCACGCGGGCATTCGACCGCTTCCAGTCGAGCCACAAGTCCACGAGCGGGCACGTCGGACTGCGCTACCCGCAGTCCTGGGAGGGTGATCTCTTCGCCGACTCAATGAGCGGGACGCTTACGGTCAAGGGGAAGGACGTCCGGATTGTGGGATCCTCTAAGGGCTGGCCTCGAAGTCTGCATGCCCGCAAGGGGCGCAGCGAAAATGCTTCTACGGCGCAGGTCCACTTGATGTCGGGCGGTCTGGATGCGATCATCGGCAATGAGAATTAGGGACTCTGGCTTCGAAGACTGGTAACAGGGTTCAACCAATGGTGCACCAAATTGCGTGATGGCGAGTTAGATGGACACAACTAACGTGATGGGTATGATGATATGATGAACATGATGAACATGACGGTATGATCGTGCAATATCGTCGCATTCTTTACTCATTTTCACGCGGAGAAGCTGGCCTTGGGTTAGCTTGTAAGGTCATTAGCAACCAATATTTATTTTCTTCTGAGGAAATTGAACGCACTCGAGGCTGCATTCAGCGGTGGCTGCTTGCGGTTTTAACCACTCCCGTTGACCTATCTACGTATAGGGTGGCTGTCTGCATGTAGAATAAGTCGCAAGCAAACATGGTTGAAGTATAGGGTACGGGAATCATGGAGCTTCCTTCTGGCTGCTGTAGTCGAGAGGTCATTACGTTAGTGCCAGATTAAACGTTTACAGTAAAGATGGGGCAGCTGAGGAGAGCACACTTTGACTAGCTGACGCAAGCAGGAGTCCAGGAAACGATGTGCCATCTCTCGGGACAAGCTGGGGGAGTCAATAATGGAAGGACGCCCTAAATATTCATCTCTGACGAAGTTTGGCCACTGGAAGGAACCCTGAATGGCCTCAATTACCGCTATGGTACTTAGTCATCCTCCATAGGCTATTGATGAGAATAATTTCTTTATATGGTTTCCATGAATCCAGTTATTCAGAATCGGTCGCGGAATGAAACAATGTCACACAAGCCGATTTTCTGATTGGTTCAGCTAGATTGCACATAGAGAAACGGTATGAGATGTGAATCCCATTGTGTGAATATATTACAAACCCTTTTCATGGCCGCAGAGTCAGGCGCCTCCCCGGTCCGGCTATCGTGAATAACCGATGAACAGTGAATCGATAGGGAAACGTCGGTATAGCGGACATCTGTCCCTTGCACGGGGACAGAATCGCCCGAATTCTATTTCATTTCGTGATATCGCTCAGTTATGATATACCCTTTCGACGCAAGCCGTGCAATCCCGCACTCTGACCAGCGAGAGCCTTCCTACCATACGTACAAAAACACAGGTCCGACAACATCGATCCATCTGTTCGCCGAAGACTTAGGCAGCCCCAAATCAGTAGCGAAAAGGACTTTTGACGCACCTTTATCTGAAGGACAAGTCACCGTCAGCATGTGCAACTACATCTACAACAGATTCCAGCAATGCAGCTGCAAGGTCTTCCAGAACACCTGCGAGTGTGGGACTGCAAGGCGCGGCCAGCCACTAAAGGAGGGGTGCGAGCTGAAGAAGACGGTATTGCTACCAGCACCTCCTTCCAAGGCGCCCCCGGGGCTGCTGTGCAAGCGGACCGTATCCATAAGACCGATAGAAGGTAGTTGCCCGGATTGCCAAATGAAGATGAAGAGAAAGGCATAGGAAGAGGAACAAGCAGCAAGAACCAAGGGCCATGAGACGCTGCCAGCCGGCTCCGGCTCCGGTTACCCGTCTACGATGTCTGGTAGGCATAACGCCGTCCCTAGAGCCAATTTCGAGAGCAGTAGTCGCCGCTGACATTGCAGCAGTGCAGAGAGACACGCCATCGCCTGACGCAACCGCACTGGCGAGGGTGCGCGATTCCTTCATCAAGGTAGCGGAAGAGCATCGCTCGACGCCCCCGAGCCAGCGACGATAGGGGATGAGCCGGAAGGGCATTTAGGAGTGGATTGAGCTAGGAGATGGCCACCTGCTAGCCATTCTCCCGAGGAGCGGCTTGGGTAATAAGATGGAGAGCTCGATCAGTTTCCGCTCGCCATTCGCCCCTGGGAGGACTCGGAAAAGGGCTCGATGGTTCGTGGAAGTCCCATGTTGGGTCAACCCTTATATATCAATCCGGCCCCTCTTGCGTTCTATTTAGGCCATACGGAAGGTGCCCTGTCCGCATCCAGTAAGATTCTGAGTCCACACCTACCTGATAATTAGACTCTATTCCAGCCATATGTCGCAACGGCATTGAATGTGGGATGAGCCGCGGGCCATAATCATCCTGTGGTCTGCTTCATTGCTTGGTGGTTCGCTCACTTGTTCAGGGAACTTTTCCAGCCCTGCAGCTCTGAGAGCAAGAAATATTCCTTATTTTGGACATAGGTGGGCACGCTGCGACTGTTTACTTGACCCAAAGCTTCAAGTGACGACCCCATCCAAGTGTGCAGTTGCGAGTAGTTCAAGTTCATAGACGTTGGCGGTCGGACTAATCTTGGGTCACGTTGGGAATTATTATCAGCCTCCTCCCTTGGCCCATTCAACCGGGAACGGATGGACCGGCGCGATGACCAATGGATTGGGTGAATATTTATTAGGCGGGGTAAGCGATAACGAAATAGGCAGGCGGGGCCCCAGCTAGGGGGGGAGCTGAGGGGTTTATGGGGGGGGTTATCCCACACCCCAGTGACGCCATCAGCAACACCGCTACGCAACGCCCCCAAGCTCTAGACTTGGGTCTGCGATTCTTAAGCTGCCAAGCCCCAAGCCCCAAGCTCCATGCCTCATGTCCCCATGTCCCCATGTCATGCCCCAACAACCAATTACCTACATACAGTAGCGCAAGAACTGGCGAAGACTGCTCTCTGCCTGGCCTTGAGTCTTCCTGCATATGTCGCGCATCTTTACTTCCTTACAGCCTCCGACTACCTCCGCACTTACATACATATATACTCAGCCCATGTTAACTGTCCAACCACCTCTTCCCAACCGACAGCGAAGCTTTGAGGCTTATTAGGCTAGAACTTTGACGATCTTGTCCCCCCTTATCTGAACCTTAACCGCCTATTTGCTGCATATGATTCCGTTAACCTCTGATCGCCTAGTCTTCCCGAGCCCCGATAGCCTATGTTTTCATTTCTTGCATGATTTATCTTCTTATTACGTCGAGTTATGGCCAAGAAGGCGCGTCAGAGGATAAGTTATGGTTCGTCTCCCCTAATGTCGTCACCTTTATGTTGTACCCTATTCTTGCTCTCCTTCGCGTCTCCTTGTGCATTGCCGTATCTCGTATACCTAAGCCATGTCGTCGCCCCCTCGCGTCGTCACCCTTAGAGAATGCCTGCTATATCCATTTCCTGTCCGTCCCTCCCGTATCGCATCGATAGCTGCCTATCGAGACAGGGCGATATTGTTGATCGCTAATAACTACTGGCCTTCTGGATAAAATAAGAGCGTAACAAATTATTGACCCTTATTCCAGTTCTCGAGCTTGATCACTCCTCATCGGGCGGACACAGACTTGGTGTGAACGGCCTTGCTGTCGATCCCGACAATGCGATCCTGTAAGTTAAACACCGCTTCCTTGAATCGCAATGGCCATAACCACCAACACGATGTCGCATAGCTATTCTGGAGGCAGAGATGGGGTCGTCTGCGCCTGGGATCTGCATCTGGACCTAAAAAAACATGCCAATGGCCTCTCCGCATCCGACTCCAAACCGAAACCCGCGACGAGTAAATTCCGTGCCTCGACCCAGGCTCATACCCACTGGGTAAACGATATCGTCCTTGCGTCCAATAACACTGCGCTGGTGTCTGCATCTTCCGACCTGACGGTCAAAGTATGGCGGCCATCATCCGCCGATACTGAGGCGCATACCATTGGCCAACATGCCGATTACGTCAAGAGTGTCGCGAGCCCCAGCTGGGCTGACTGGGTCGCATCGGGAGGGCTCGACCGCAAGATTTGCCTTTGGGACCTCAGCGGCAAGGGCAAGTCCTTGGAAATCGACGTCAGCGGCGAAGATGTCACCGAGAAGGGTTCTGTCTATGCCTTGAGTGTAGGACGGAGCATATTGGCCAGTGGTGGCCCAGAGTCGATAGTACGCCTGTGGGATCCTAAGACTGGCAAGAGAGTGACGAAGTTTGTGGGGCATACGGACAACATCAGGGCTATTCTCGTCAGCGAGTCTGGCAACACGGTCATGACTGCTAGTTCCGATCAAACCGTCAAGGTCTGGAGCGTCACAGCTGGACGATGTATGCACACCTTGACCATGCATAACGATAGCGTCTGGTCGCTCTTCTCCGACCATCCGGAACTTGCCGTCTTCTATAGTAGCGATCGATCCGGCTTGCTTGTCAAGACGGACACTCGAGGCGCACAGGACATGGACGAGGGCTTATCCGTTGCTATAGCGCAGGAGCACAACGGCGTGAGTAAGGTCGTTGCTAGTGGAGATTATATATGGACGGCCTCTGCGAGTTCTTCGGTTAACAGGTGGAGGAACGTGGATACCGGTCCAGATGCTCAGCTTCCCAAGGCTTTCAGAGAATTACGGCCCGCGAGTCTAGCGGCAAGATCGAGACATGCTTCTATATCATCGGTCAATGGATCGGCCATAAAAGAGATACCGGAAAGATCCATATTAAGGATCTCCAATACGGCAGCGTTTCCGCCTCAAATCGCCAGCGGGGTCGAGACAAATCCCACAGGCACATCGAGAAGAGGCTCGGAGATCGATATTGATCCAATCGTCCAAGCCACAGAGCCTATACATCAACTTCCGGAGGAGACGATCGAGGGCCAGAACGGATTGGTGAAGCATAAGCTACTCAACGATCGGCGGCGAGTGTTGACTCTAGATACTGCCGGGGATGTATTGTTGTGGGATCTGATCAGGGTAATATATGCGAACCCCCCTCCCTCATTATTGATTGTGGCTAACTAGTGGACAGTGTGAAGTTATCCAGAGGTTTGGAAAGAGACACCTAGAAGATGTAGAACCGGAAGTGAACACTCTCGAAGCTGTGGCTCCTTGGTGTTCGATCGACACTAGTTCGGGAAACCTGACGGTGGTCCTGGAACCTTTCAACTGCTTCGACGCCGAAATATATGCCGATGAGCTGACATTGGAGGAGCCTGTTGAATTCCGCGAAGACCAGAGAAGTAAGCGATTCACTCGAGAATTGTGGGAGAATTCAGGACTGACAAAAACTTAGTCAATTTGGGAAGATGGATTCTTCGGTACCTATTCGCCCAACTCATCGACGAAGAAATTAAACGCGATGAAGCATATCGACAGCAGTTGAATGAAAACGTCGAAAAACGCCAAGCTGCTGCCAGAGTGGACCCACCAAACTCAATAACAATACCAACCTCATCAGGCTGGCAAGCAATTGATTCCCCAGTAACGACCCCCAAGGCAAATGGGATCAACTTTCCGATGACCCCCGGGCTGGGAATCGGAGCCGCCACGCCCATTTCACATCTCCCAGGAGTGCCAGAAAACTTTCCTACCCCTAGTAGCCCTATTGGCAAACGGTCCACGCAACTCAGCCGGCCGTCCGGTGAAGATTACTTCTCTAGCGGTATTAATTCTGTGGAGGCGGGTGCGAAACCTGTCACCACGCCTGCAGCGGTAGAAACGCCGACGGCCAAAGAAGAAGCTCCACAATCGCCAATAGAAGGAAAGGCGAAGGAGAAGGAGAAAGACGCGACTAAGTCACCCGGAACAGCATTTTCTAAGAAATTTAGAATGGGTATGTCTTTTGGTTCGAAGAAGTCTGGAAGATCTGCCTCTACCAGCACAGAAAAGCCCACAGTAGTGGAAGAGAAGTCGGATGAGAACAAGTCCGAGTCGTCCTCGAACCATGAGAAGGAGTTTGACGACAATTTCCGTGGCGTTATCCAGAAGATACAGAACGAGTACGAGAAGCAGCTACAGGAGAGCCCCGACAAGTCAGTCGAAACCAGGGTCACGCCCAGTCTGCCGGTTGACACCCCGGTGCTGAAGCTCCCACCGGGCACAAGGGTCATCATCCAAGAAGAAACATCTGGGGGTAGTGCAAACCTGTATCAGGGGACGGTAGAAACCGTCGGTGTCGACGCTGATATTATCGAGGAAGAAGCCCCGATGTGGCTCGGTGAAGTGCTCTTGACCGTGAGTCCCTGTTATTGCGTGTGTTGATTCGAAGCTTTTTCTAACGTGCCCAGAACACAATACCGCCGAAGGATCCAGTGAAGATCTCGTTCGTGCTACACCCGTGGCAGGATACGTTGCCCAGCATAGCAACAACTGATGGCAACAACCGTCTCAATGCCAACAGGATGCTGAGAGTCAAGAAGATCTTGGCGTATGTGGCGGAGAGAATTGATCCGACCTACAGCGAAGATGATACAGATGCGCTCAAACCAGAAGAATATCTAGAACTGTACTGTAATGAGCAGGTGCGTACTGTACCGCATCCGAGTGCAAAGCGGGAGCTGACCTATGTCGATAGCTGTTACCAAATACGATGAGTCTCGCGACTCTTCGCGCCCACATTTGGAAGGGAGGCAACGATGTCGTTCTGTACTATAAAGCAAACGGCCGAAAGGAACTTCCCAAGGAACTGCCGCAGCCGCCTGCAGCAGAGAAGAGCAGCGTAGCCCACGTGGAAGACGCATCTGTGGGCACAGCATCACAGTTTGCAACCGCCGCTATCGTCGCGGGTTGAGGTATCGCTGGTCTTCGCCAGACAGACGTCGAGAAGGGTATCATTGATCTAAGATCTAATTGCACGAGTGTATCTAAAAAGTGGGAGGGGGTATCTAGACTCCTATATTGTACATAGACCGAGCCTATACGTCTTCGTGACACCTTCAAACGTACATATTCCTTCCTCGAACGATGTTTGATCTTCAAGCGACGCATTTCCCGCTAGGCTCGCCTGTACTCCATAACGCGGGTGATTCCCCGTCACATCCCAACAACCCGACATGGCCCCTTTTCTACGGACCGAGCCACGGGCACGCACGCATTCTGCATCCTGCATCCTCACACTTCATATCACAGAGCGCGCGTCCCCTGCAGGGCGTTCACGGCCCACTGGTAGCTGCCAAGGAAGATGGCGCCGCCGGCGCTGATCCACATGACGCGGGGGCCGACGCCGGCGAAGAAGGGCCGGACGCCGTGGGCGGTCCAGATGCCGCGCAGCACCGCGAGCACGCCCTCGCGCTCCTTCGACAGCATGACGCGCGTCTTGAGGACGTCGAGCGGCGTCGTGACGCCCGCGGCCACGGCGCCGCTGAGGCTGCCGTAGAGGGCGCTCTCGGCGGCGCCCACCTCCACCTCCACCTCCTCCGTCATCCTCGCTGCACCAGTCCCGACCCCGACGCCTCCAGCGTCCTGCTGTCGCTGTCGGCGCCGACGACGCCCCCACCCCTTGAGCGCCTCCCACAGCGGGAACTGGATGACGGTGAACGGCACCTCACGCATCACCGTGATGCCCCACCCGCGGTACAGCTCGCGCCAGACGCCGGCGGCGCCGACGGCGGGCCGCTGCGACAGGATGGCGCGCAGCGCGGCCCACGACGAACCGCCGTGCAGACCCGCCTGGGCGCGCTGCTTGACGACCTCGGTCGGCACGCGCACGGCGCAGGCGGCCACCTCGCCGAGCGAGGCGGCGAGCATGTGGGATAAGGGATCCGTCCACCCGCCGGCGTGTAGTGGGATTGTCGAGGAGGACAAGGAAGCGGTGGAGAGCAGGCCCTTGACGCCCTCGTACGTGCAGAAGAAGAAGGCGGCGCCCGGCGCGGATCCCACGAGCGCGGACCCCACGCCCCGGTATACGCCGCCGAAGCCGCCCGAGGCGAAGAAGCCCGCGCGCGACTGCAGCCGCGTCTTCAGCGTGTCGAGCGGGTACAGCGACAGGTCCACCGTGGTCCCCGCTATGCCGCCGGCGAGGAGCGCCGTGCGGAAGCTCGGGGGTTCGGGGTTCTGTTGCGGCATCGCGGATGGTCGCGGGGTGATGGGTAGGTTGGGAGGAGGCTTATTATGGTGGAGTGGTGGAGAAGGGCGTGCTGATAGTCCTTGGCGGCATGTGAATGACGGTAGATGTGAAAGGTACTTCGGCTTGAAGTTATGTCGCGGGCTTCTTAGGGCCGCAGCCGTGGAGCGGGAGCTTCAATTGCGTCCATTGGGTGTCCCGAGTCTCGGATTGGAATCGGATAAGACGAGATGCTTCAGTAAAATTTCGAGGTGAACTCCGAACACGGCTCGGAGATGTGAGGTCATAAGTATCGAAAAACCGCGGTCTAATTGGTTAGAGCTTTTCAAGGTCCCTGGAGCTGTGGGGCTCCCTTTACAGGGCTTTAAGCCTCACCAGCTTCGTCAAATTGCACGTGCAGTCTTGGTTGCACTTACAACTCGGCTTGGCTTTATCATGAACAATAGCGAATATACGATGGAATGAACATTCTTCCACATGTATTGCACGCCGGGGCTCGGCCGATTGGCGTGGCTGAGTTCGCCGATGCCATTCGAGCGACATGCCCTCCACGCTTCCCGAAAGCCAGAGGTTCGCTGCGTAGGCAGGTCGGTGAGTCAACTCGGTCTTAATCAGGAGAGTGTATAAGTAAGTCATACTTACTTGTCATGATCGCTGCCATGTAGGTCTTGCGATAAGCGGCGGGGTAGACTCCATGGCCCTGGCCTTTCTCTGTAGCAGACTACGATCGCAAGACCGCAATATCAAAATCTCGGACAATCCCGTGTCCAGCTTCTGCGGAATCATAATTGACCATGGACTCCGCGAAGGCTCATTCGAGGAAGCTAAGGCCGTCGCCAGTGCCCTCGGGGTCATGAACATCCAAGGCGATATTTACCAGCTAAGCTGGACCCAGGTGCTGGGTAACTACAAGCACCCCAGAGAGCTGCCCAACTTCGAGAGCGTCGCCCGGAAGTTGCGCTATCGAATGCTTGGTAGTTCCTGCAGCCGCCGTAGGATAGCCAGTCTCCTGCTTGCCCACCATGAGGACGATCAGTATGAGACCGTCCTTATGCGCTTGGTTCAGGGGCACGGCAGCCGGGGCTTGCGCGGTATGAAGAAGGCTACTGATATACCCGAGTGTGAGGGAGAGTATGGTGCCTACCAGAGCGGTTACGTGGAGGATCAGAAACAGATCCACCCGTTCTATAACTATAACCTACCCAAAAGGGAGCGCAAGATGCTGAGGCGGCAGCTTATGTCCAGCATTGACCGCATGATGCAGGACGAAGAGCTGTGTGAAATGCGGGACCGTGAAGCCGACGGGGGCGCTGGCGTAGGCAACGACGGCTATAATTTTGACTTGCCAGAGTTCGACCAGGCAAAGCGCGTCGTCGCGTCTGACGTGCACAGCATCGATGTCGAGGATGGAGGATTGTACATTTACCGCCCATTACTTGAGTTTGGGAAAGACCGACTTATCGCGACGTGCCTTGAGAACAACATCCCATGGTGGGAAGATCAGACTAACCATGATGCCACTCTCACCTTGCGGAATGCAGTCAGACATTTGCATAAAAGTCATCATCTCCCAAAGGCATTGCAGAAACCCGCCATCCTTGATCTCGCCAGAAGGTGCGAAAGGAGGGCTCAGGCTCAAGATGCGGCAGCCAACAGACTGCTAAGTCGAGCCGTCATCCATGAATTTGAGCCCAACGTCGGGACCGCAGTGGTCCAGTTTCCTGGCTTTCGCCGTCTGGAATCGAGGCGCGACATGAGATCCCTCGAGCGCCGACAGGCCCGTACCCTACAACATCGGGAGATTGCTGGCATTCTAACCCAAAAGATGCTTGCACTCGTGAGCCCGGAACCGGAGACGCCACGCCTGAGCAACCTACAAAATGCCATTTCCCGCCTCTTCCCGTCCCTGGCCAGCCCTTCAGAGTCAGCTCTTACAAGCCCCGCAAAGGCTTTTTGTATTGCCGGCGTCCACCTGTTACCGGTCGAATCTAACCCGCAACCGAAACCATCAACGACGTCGAGGCAACCCCTGACATGGTACCTCACTCGGACACCGTATCCATCCCACCTCCCCCTTCCCCGGTTCCGCATGCCCTACTGGCCTCTTCTGAAGCCACCAAAAAATAGCCACTCTGAGAGTAGCAACAACGACGGTGACCGTCCTGGGAGCTCCACGCGCTTGCCGTGGTCCAAGTGGATGCGCTGGGAGTTATGGGACAACCGCTTCTGGATCAGGCTGGCGCACCGGCTGCCATACCGCATCATCGTGCAGCCGTTCGCCAAGGAGCACGCGAAGCCGTTCCGCGAGCTCCTGCCCCACGACAACAGGAGCCGACTCCTCGCTTTGCTCAAGCGTTACGCCCCCGGGAAGGTGCGGTATACGCTGCCGGCCATCTACCTAGAGGAGGATCTCGACCTGGACAACATGGACCCGCGGCCGGATTATCCGAGTCCGGAGCCCACACGGGAGGACGAGCTTCGCAAGAGCAGAAGGGTCTTGAACGATCCCAACCTGGTTGACGCCTCCAAGATGAAGCTCCTCGCACTGCCGACCCTGGGTATCCAGATTCCGGGATTGGAGCATCGGCTGCGCTACGAGGTCAGGTATAGGCGGGTTGATCGCAAGACGCTCGAGACTGCGGACACGTTCCATAGGGGCTCTTTTGTCCCCCCGAGAAGGGCTAGGAGGGGCTCGGATGGAGCTGCTAGGAGGAGAAGAGTATAACGGAATATGAAGGTTGCGGATACGAGTCAAAATGACGACGATATGGCAAAGTTACATATTTAGACTTGGTTGTTAATATACCATGTGAGTTGACGTATGAAAGTTCTGACCTGTAACAAGATGTCCTCTCATCGTGGGAAATTACGACTTACGCACGCAGTTGCCGACTTGGAAGCTCACACGGGAAATCGCGAAGACGTACCTTCCCAGTGAATTCAGGGTCTGGGTATGAACGGGACTGACAGCAAAATCGTCTTAGGAAACTACGACTGGCTAAGTAGGCAAGGATGACCTTTTCCTTCCAGGCCCTCCAGATTTCCTTTTCCCACAATTCCCCAGACTTCACCTCTCTATCCTCTCCCCAACTTGACCTTTCCATCCGACATCCGACAGTCACAAATAATAGTGACTGGGTTGCCACCGCCATCATATCTCAATATGCCCTCCATCAAGGATCTACCCAACGAACTCCTCATCTGTATCGTATCCTATCTACCATTTCACACTAAGAAAGCCTTCCGCTTGACCTGTCGTGCCTATGAGCTGATCCCGCTGCCGTTCCTATTCCGGCGAATCAGACTCTCCCGTCTGAGGAAGGACAAAGATGCCTTTGAGCGGATTGCCGCACACCCTCGGCTGCGAGTGCATGTGCGAGAGCTCGTCTGGTACGAACTGGAATTGGAAGCTTGGCGCGTTCCTAGGCCAGATGACGTGGCCGTCGATGATTATGTTTTCATGAGTCAACTTATGGACGCTGCCACTTCTGATTGTGAGCTGTTCTGGATCCCGAGAAACGCGTTGAATCGCTCGCGGCTTTATTTACAACAACGCCTTGTTGAGCTTTTGACACGGATTCCTGGTCTAAAGACCGTCGCATCCCGCCCTATTCCTGCTGATCGGATTATTTCGTACAAAGGCCGCCTACTGCCTGCCGATCTATGGACCCTCAATCTGGAACCCAACATCTCAGGCGGTAGCCAGGGGTTCTTCACCTATTTGGTGCCAGCGATGAGAAGCCCACAATCAAATATCGCCAACCTACAATTAGCGGAGGAGAGGTTGAACCGGTCTGGGTTGTTCGACCAGCGATATGGGGCACTTGATGCAGATGCATTTCGATCACTGGCTTCAATCGACCTCTGCCTAAATGATCTTTGGTGGGACCACGATGGGTTAAAGAGAACTTGGGCCCTTCCTCGCTGTCTTAGGGGGGCTCAAGAGCTTCGACACCTAAAGTTGTATATAAAGGGGTCTCCTTTCCGTGACACACAAGTGCATTCTTTTCTGAATGAACTTTTCGAAGTAAGCTGCCCTTCTCGCTAGGTTTCAAGTATGGGTTTGCTAATTAACCCATATCAACAGGACGCTTTTTGGCCATCCTTGACTGCTCTCCATCTTGTCGATATCCCGGGCGTTTGCAGAGGCAGCATTGCGAGGTGTCTAGAAAGGCATGCCACGACCTTGCACTCGCTTAATTTTGAAAAGTGTATGGTGATCTGGGAAGATATTCGCAAGTTGAAGTCCTTGTCTCTTTGTCTTGGGTCAATCAAGATAACGCAGCCCTACTATTATGACCGGATTCTAGGGCAGCAACAACTACTCTCGTATGTTAACAATGTGACACTGCCTTACAACACAGAAATCGGTGATATCCCTCAGCTCAACGAAAGCGATGGTGCGGTAGTTGTAACGGAAAAGGGCGGCATGAGCCAGGTTGAACGAACAACATCTGACCGAGATGACTACGATGATTACGTCGACTACGAGTTCCGGCTATCTGAGGGGGGTGGAGAAGAGGGCGATAAAGAGGGCGACACAGAAGAAGGCGACGAAGAGGGTCTTTAATTATTATGAGGAATGGACAGCTATCACAGATGACCAACTGGATTACCTTTCCGACTTGGAGAACGGCATGGGAAGCCAAGGCTTAGCCTTTTCGAATTTGAAGATGCCTCCTATCTATAACTCCTGGTGCAAAGGATCCCCGACTGGAAATCTTGCGCACAAGGAAATGGACGTGTGGTATGATGGGCAGCGAGATGCTAAAGTATGCTAAGATCGTAGCTACTACTAGTTGATAATCTAACAGTCTCGATTGCCAGTCACCAATACTCCTAGGGAGAATGCTACGATTCATATGATGTTACGAAATTGAAGAACATCCTGCTCGTCCTTACGAGGCGTAGAACCATTCATCAGGGCTGCTTATGCTACGAAAGCCGCCATAGCCCCTCAAGCGCTAGCAGTAGAGTGTGAAATAGAATACACCAAATTCATACTCTCTACAGCCCGTTACATTTGCATCTTCCTTTCATAATTTCCTGAAAGCATGAAAGGCTATTCTCGAAGCCCACCCCTTCAACCCTGTCTTCACCATCGCGTATAGACCACGGCCCGTAATTCGTATTATCCGACCCCGTAGTGAAGGCAGGTCAATGGTCTCGCCTAGTATGTGCTCCCCTAGCTGTCCAGATCTGGATTCCTTTTCTGTTGTTTCCTCTAGCCTGCTATGACGTTTGGTACCGTGGTGTGTGTACTAGTATAACAGACAGACATGACCCTAGCCACGGCCACGAAAGCAAGAGGAGAGGATGAATGGATGGATGGATGGATGGATGGCCTGAAACGCAACCCGACATCCGGGTGCCAAATCTGCGTCCCAACAGGGCCCGGGTTCTCCTAGGCTGTGGGGAGTTACCGTTCACCGTCAAGGAAGGGCTTGCGTCCTCGAGTCAGCCCAGGACGGCATTGGTACCTACCTGCCTTTAGGGGTGCATAGGTAGCTAACTTACCGCTCTAGCAGCTGGGCACTATCATCTCCTGCTTCATCCGAATATGGACCTCGCGGACTGTACGGTAGCGCTCGATAATTGCTTCGCAAGAGGACTGTATACACCATACGACGAGTTGCTGGACAGATATATACTCACGGGAGATATCGGCGAGATGCTCACCCCCGGAACAGCGATGAATAAGGAGAGACCTCGCGCCCGAAACAAGGCAAACCATGAATGAGGGTCTTATGAATATAACCCCTTCCTCAGACCACTCACGCCACAAAAAAAAAAAAAAAAAAAAAAAAAAAAAAAAAAAAGGAGGAAGGAAGCGATGCAAAAGAAACCCCTTGGTCAATTAGCTGGTATCATGCGTCTAGTCTATTGGTACATGGTATCTTGCCTCTATGCAGGCCTGTCTGTTTTGTCTGTGTATTGTCTGTCGATCTCCCTTTTTTCTTCTTCAATTTTACAATAGTTCGCGCACAAACACATCAATTAGCTGCCAGCAAAGACAGAGAGCTTCCTCCTTGATTACACAGGCGGGGGAGACATCTCCGGCCGCATGTCCGTAGCAGCAGTAGTGCGCACAGGCTCAATCTCATCTCCTTCTTGTGGGCCAGCCAGTCTCGAACTCTCGAAGCCGAGAGGCAAACCCCAACAGAGCTGGAAGAGATCATTTTCTGTCCAGATCCGCCACACGCATTCTTCAGATCCTGTAGTTTCCGATCTACTCTCCGACTTCCTCAAACATTCTTCTCGTCCCCCGACGCTTGCTAAACAGGTGAGGGCACCAACGAACCTATCCACGCCCCGACACCCACCACCGCAAGCATCCAGCATTAGCGGGGTAGGACAAGAGTGCATGGGTATTAGAAGGCCGCGCCGCCGGTACCCTCGCCCGAGATCTTCTTGAGGGTCTCTTCGGCGAGCTGGTCGCGGAGTTCCATGACGCGGGACTCGCGCTCCATGCGGTCCCACTCGGCGAGGCTCTTGCGGAGGCGCTCTTCTTTCGCGTACTTCTCCTCGCGGATGTGCTCCTCCTCCTCCTTGAGCCGCTGCGTGTGCGCCAGGAGCTCGGGCAGCACGCCCGCGTCCATGGCCAGCTGCGCCGGGTCCGCCTTGCCCCCCGGCACCAGCGGCGGCATCGACGCCAGCAGCTGCTGCGCGAAGCTCGGCTTGTTCTTGTCGGCCGCGGGCCCCTTAGGCGGGTCGAACGGCTTCGACTGCGACAAGGCCGCTGGCGTCGAGGGTACCGAGTGCGACGAGATCGAGCCTCGTGGGCCGGTGGGGGGCATGGCCGAGCTGGTCGGTCCGGGGGACGCGGACGCGGTGCCGGCCGTGGGAGACAAGTTACGACTCTGAACAGGAGGACCCCAAGCTGATCCACCTCGTCCGCCTCGCCCGTACCCGCCACCTCTAGATGAGAAATGACTTCTAGGACCGGAAGGTGGTACTCCCGGGCTCGTGTTCATTTCCTGGCGGTTTAGGGTCGGGGAAGGCGCGGGCGCGTTGCGAGAAGTCTCGTGGCGGCTCGACGGTGCGGCCGGCGCTGGGGCAGGTCTGGGAGGCGGTCCTATCGCAGTAGCAGACTGACCCCCGTAGCCACGGTGATCCCTAGGGCCGGTAGGCGGCGGTCGAAATGCTGCTGGGCCCCGAGGCGGAGATCGTGCGGCAGCACTGGATGGTTCTACTGGGGTTCGCTGGGGACTTCTGTCTCTAGCCGGTACACCATGCGAGGCTCTAGACAGGGGTCTCGAAGGGATAGGAGACTCGGGCCGTGAACGATCATCGCGTCGAGCAGGAGGACCACCGGGAGGCGAGGGTCTTCGGGACGTATCCCTCGACGGAACCGCAGAGGACATGGCAGAGTCGCGAGGCGGCGACGGACGCCTGTGATATGAGGCTACGTAGCGATCGTCGCGGCGTTCCGCACTCCGTGAACGACCTCGATACGTGCTACCCCGTTGGACGGGCGGGGATGAAGGGCGAGGAGGGGGCGTTCTATCGCGGCCGCTGCGATCCCGGTCGAAGGATCTGGATCTGCGTCTGTAGGGAAGAGTTAGGGGTATGTGATTAGGATTGATGGCCTGGGTCGGTGGGTTGAACCTTGAGTCGAATCCTCTTCGCGGAGATCGCAATCGATCTCTGTCCCTATCCCTATCCCTATCTCTGTCATCCCGTCTCGGCGGCGAGAATCGGCGCGGCGGAGGCGGACTACGGCGAGGCGGACTTCGTCTCGGGGGAGATCGGCGCGGGGGGCTTCGGCGGGTTGCGTCTCCTCGTCGCCAACTATCACCAGCGTCACGTGGGTTTCTTCTCTCTCTAGAAAGATCCCGTCTGTAACGGTCAGGAGGAGTCCGGGACCGGCGTCTACCCGGGATGTAGCGGTCACTGTCTACTAAAGGAGGGCTTCGTGCTCGTTCTCTAGGTGGCGGGCTTCTGGCTCGACGAGGAGAACGGTTCGAGTTAAACGGTCGATATGATTCACCGGCGCCATATCTAGTGACTTCGCCGTCATCGTATCTAGTTCACGATAGTAGATTAGCGAACCTGTATTCCAGTGACGGATCATTGTAGAGGGCAATGTCGTGCTGGGTAATCAATTTTTTTTGGGTTCGAAAATCTCGAGTTCCCAGCGGGTAGAGTGGTCTAAAAACCTATAATAAGGGTGGGAAGGTAGTGAAGAAATGCATCGCCTCTGGACCGTCCCATAATGACAGACAGATACGATGCATGATGGCAACAGATGAAAGCAGGAAACTGGGAAACGGGAAGCACGCAGGTAAAACGTAGGTCAACAGTAAAGTAAATTAAAACTCTCTCACCTCCTGCTTCGCGAGTCGCGATCCATTATTTCTGTAGCTTCAAGATGGCCTCCGAAATCTTCATCCAGCGTTTGTCGCGCAGCAGTAGCGGGTTGGTGGTTCTCTCCTCCGGATCCGTACTGGTAGCCGTAGTCTTGGAAGCCTTCTCCTCCTCCCGGAGCAGCGAGCCAGGGGCTGGAGCCAGAGGACTGATACTGCTGCTGTTGCTGCCCAGGGCGGTCGCTGCGAGGACGATGAGCACGACCACGACGCTGGGTATTATTACTATTATTATTACCCTCGCGCCGCTGATGCTGCTGCCAAAGAAGCTTTTGAGGGAGAAGTTCTTGGCGATGGGAAGGAGAATAACGTGGTTGTCGTAGTCGCGGCGGTAGCTCTTCCTCCTCTAGGTACGAATATTCTCGCTGGTGGTGATAATGGTGTCCACCAATGCGATCGGGTGAGGGTGAAGGTGAAGGTGAAAGTGATGTAGGTGAGGAGGGTCCGTTATTCAACCGACTTTCGTCAAATCCGTAGCTTGCTGGTTTTGGTAGTGGTGAGCTACGACTATAAGCAGTAGTAGCCCCAGTTCTTGGAGGAGGACCCCGGTTCTGGGCCTGGCCGCCGCCATGGCGCTGCTGCTGGTGCTGGTGCTGGTGCTGGTGCTGCTGGTGCTGCTGGCGCTGAGCTTGGCCGCTGTTAGTAGGCGGGTCCTCGGCCATTTCGGGGCCTGTCTCGGGACGACCACCAGCCGTGATTGGCTCGAAGGTCAGATCAGTACGAGACCCGCTTTCCTAACGTGGGCGTTGTATGTAACGGTAAATTCTGTCTGGCAGTGAGGTTTATAAAAGTGTACAAGTTGAGGATCGGCCGTTATGAACTTGTTTGGAAAAGCACGGTGATCTGCTCTTGCTGAATGCTTTTTATTTTTTTATTTCTGCAGGAGGTGGTCGAGGTGTAGGTCCTCTTCTTTATGAGCCCTGCTGAGGCAGCGACTGGTGTTGTTGTGGGCAACGAGCAAATGACAAAGGAAAGCTCCCTTAGATAACGTCACGTCGCCTCACGATCTAATCGCCTGTAATTCAACCTTGGACCTTTGAAGCAGCCCTTTGGTATCATTGCAATACACTTGATGCATAATCTTCACATCTTCTTGATCAGCTATCATCTGCTGACTTTCTCTGTGCACCCCACCCCCTTTTGACAAGGCAGACCCACGATATGTATCAGTAGTCTCTAAGGAACAGTGATATATCGGTCATGCCCACTGGTCGATCTGTATGGAATCCGTTTCTAGAATCAGGTACATAACCTTGCCTAGAAGTAGATACCCATGCTGTCGAGCGGGTACTGACCTTGTTCTTAAACCAACCGAAGACTACTATGTACCTACTCAACAACAATGATGCAGCATCGCCAGTCCAGCATGTAATTACGGGTCCCTAGGACCCCAGCCTGTTCTCATCCTTACTGGGCCGGCTCACTTCCCATCCTCCTCCGTGGTGTTTCCGCTGCCGTCCTGGCTGAGCCTCTCCCTGATCCACTCGTGGACCTCGGCCGCGTGCTCCTCCATCATACGGTTGAGCGCCACCTGGTTGCTCCTCTTGACACGTCCGAACCGCTTCTTGCTAACCTTCTTAGCCAGATCCTCGTCGTTCCAGCAAGCGTGGTCATTAGCCACGAACACCAGCGAGTTCCTCTTATACCAGCTCGACAGGTCCGGGTCAGTCTCCGACTTTACCGGCCGCAGGTTGCCCGTCACAAAGTTCACCACTCCCGCTATCCGGCTCTTGCAGTCTGTATCATCGCACCTACGTCAGCGCCGCTCCCACCCTTCGTCGAGCATCAAGGGGCGCCCCAGAGATAAGGTGATACATACCTCGGTTGGTCAGAAGAACCTTGATTCCTAGATAGGCATTACCAACACCTAAGAGAAACAAGTCCTCGACATCGTACAGCTGTAGGTAGTTGTCCCAAATGTAGCAAACCAGCTCCCGTATCTGGTCTTGCAACGCCTTCTCGTCGGCACGGGGCGTAAATGGGTCAATATCCTCTGGGTGTGTGATGTAATGCGGAACATTGGCATCGATGACCCCGAAGTCATTCGTGTTGGCCCAATCTACGTAGTTCATAACCCCGTCGAGCTGCCGCTATTAGCTGGACCCTCGACTCTAGCACGCTCTAGGACGACCTACAGTGAAGGCATTGTGGGGATCAACGGTGTTATCGGTGACGTCCGGCATAGCTTGTAGCTCGGGCCTGACCCGTTAGCTGACGAATAAATCTTTTGCTGCGGTATTGAACTTACGGGTCGTGGATTATGAAAAGCACTTTCCTCTTGGTCTGAATACCCGGCGTCACGAGAACCTGATTCTCAAACGACTTAAACAAAGCCTCTCTTTGGATGAAAAGGGGCACCATGCCATGCTTCTGCGACAGAATCTGGCGTTGGTAGCCGCGGATAACGTCATGCAGCCGAGTGGCTCCATCTCCGTACTCCTGAATGTCGATTATACCCGGTCTCATGCATTCCCAGTAGGGGGCTTGCACGGCCTGGACCCTAGCCAAGACCCTCGCGGCTTCCTTACTGAGCGGTGGCATCCCCATCTGAGGCGGAGGCTCTCCCATTAGCGTCCGTGCAACGGCGAGGGCAGACTGCGATATCGCCTTAAGATTGTAGCCACCCTCGAGACAGACTGCGACTCTACCATTGGCTAGAGACATCAACATGTGTGTCATGTGAGCATAACAGGGGGGCGTGACGAAGCATCCGCCCAGCTCGTCGCCATCCGCGGCATCGAACCCGGCAGATATGATAACCAGATCCGGGTTGAATTCGTGAGAGATCGGCATGACAATCTTCTGAAAGGCCGCTAGATATTCACCATCACCCATCCCCTGGTCTGGCCAGGCGATGTTGACGTTTTTACCCTTGCCCAAGCCTTCGCCAACTTTATCTAGGTCGCCGTCGGGGAGCATGGGATTATCAGGCTTCCCGGGGTAGAAATCCCCATTTTGGTAGACGTGGAGGGATATATAAAGAACATTGGGATCCTGGTAGAACATGTTTTGTACGCCGTTTCCGTGGTGAACATCCCAATCTAGGATGAGGACTTTTCGGCAAGTATCAGGATATTCGAGTTGGCAGACCTTGGCCGCAATAGGGACGTTGTTGAAGAGACAGAACCCCATTGGAGAGTCGTATTCCGCATGATGCCCGGGCGGCCTGATGATGGCGAAGGCGTTCTTCAGCTGACCGGAAGCTACGGCCTTGCATGTTTCTATGGCACCGCCGGCTGAGAGTAGTGCTGCTTCATAAGACATCGCACCGACGTACAGCGAGGCTCGGCCCTGGTCCAACGTGTGGCTCAAATTCCGCAGATCCTTGGTTGACATATTTGAGAGATCTTGAACCCAATCGTAGTGGCCCGCGGTATGTACGGTGCAGATCTCCTGCTTGGTTGCCTCTCGAGCTACAATTCTCCACATGTATTTAATGGGGGTATCCCGGAGTATGTCGAGCAGCTCGGTATCCGGGCCGGTGAAGACGAGTCCCGCCTTCTTGAAAGTCTTCATGATTTCTTCGACTCTTCTTGGATCTTCGGGGTGGTGAGGCGCGTGACCAAAATCGGCATTTGCATGTAGCTTCATTCGGTCATCGTAGCAGACTCCCGTAGGAAGCAGGCCTCTTCGTTTCACCGAGTTAAGCTCTTCCCACCCCTCTTCCGGCTCAAGTTCTTCGGTTACCATGTCGGTGTCCTCTTTTGACGATTGTTTGCCGTATGCATCCTCCACGTGACCTGACGGTTGCGGTTGCGTGACGCCATTAGGCGCATCTACCATTGAATGATCCTCGCTTTCCATGTCGTTGGCGCGCGTGCCAGCCACCCGCGTCTCAGAGAAGGCACGCCCGAGACGAAGACAGACGGATGAGGGAGATCGCTAGTTGGTGACGTGGTTACTAGAAAATAACAAGTCGGGGAATGAATCACGCACCCAGCCTCGGGAAACGCCAGTTCACCGCAGGTGCATAGAATCGGGAACCAGGTGCAACGACGGAAGCTAACCTGGCGGCGGGCCAACCTCAGTCTGAAGGCCTCCACAGAAGCCTCCGTCTTTCCTGCCTTGTTTTAGGACCCGTCAGGCTCGCCAGATATTGAACCCCAAGATGCACTTCGACGGAGTGAACAGCTGCGCAGGGTTCTCCCAATACACGTACTCAATTAATAGTACTTCTACGGCTCGTGCCTCCGTGTTAAAAAGCGGGGCTTCGTTGCTTAATACGGTTTTATTTTTATGGATGGCTTAAAATCATTACGTAACGTTATTAAATTGAATTAAGATAAAAAGCTTTGTGTATTTTAATAAAATAATTTAAAATTTACGTATTAACTATTCTTTAAAGCCTACGTACTAATTACTATTCTAACGACTGACTCTTACCGGTTTCATTATTACCCTACCGTGCTGTACAATTTAGATTTCTTAATTCCTTCCGTGGTTTAGTTTGTTAAACTATCGAATAAACAGTATATATGTAAGGCTACCGCGCGCTGCATCAGCACAAGATATGACCCCGTTTTAGACCCCGAAATCCAAGCCCGAATTAAGGTGGGGAAAGGAGGTGCACAGAGTATAAAGAGAGTTCCGCTGCGTGGCCATCCCTATCGTAGCTTCCATGGCGACCCCAGCCTAGCACCACCATATCATGGATCCCGTCACAATGTACATCGGGAATGAGAAGCTTCCACTTCTCCAGGAACTGCAGAACTCCTGTACAAGTCTCTTATTGTCATACACATCTTGATACCCTACTAGCTGCCATTACAAAGAGGCATCCTCTACTAGGAGCCCTAGAAACACTTTACCGGGCGGCCGTGTGACTCTGCGTGGCGGAGTGTATACTAACTCGCCAAATTGCGCTAGCACAGCATGCAGTATCATTGTATGATTTGAAAGCATCGTCAACAGCTCACGCTCCCCTACCTTGACCCTGCTTCTTGGATTTGTTGCCCTCTTCTAGAACTTGTTGAGTCTCTCCACAACGAACTGGTCGACCACGGATATGTGATCACCGCGTAGACAGAGTCAACCACAACATCCTCAACCAGTGTCACATTCATGTGATCTCCTCGTCGCCCGCTGACATGGGTAAAGCTAGTTTATAGTGTCCAAGTATTAACCTACCCCCTGATAATCAGGCGGAGGGGCTTACCATTATTTCTTAGCCAGCTTTGCGAGATAAGCATCCAGGTCAATCTCTCTCAGCGGATTTGCCTCGTTTCCACCTCGTTCTCTATGTCGTGTTGACAAATTCTTCATTTTCTCACGGAGCTCCGGCATAAACGCTCCCAAGAACCTGATGGCTAAAAGAGCGGCGTTGGCGGAATTGTTGATCGATCTGTACGATGTTCAAAAAACTATCCAGTCCGTCCAGACCATGTCCTTGGACTCTGGAAAGCCGTGAGACAATGACGCAACCGGGATTTATAACTACTTAATTGATACTACTTGCTATTGCTAGAAGCCCCTAACATCAATGTAGATGATGGGAGTGCCTGCAAGAGCAACGAATGACAAATGTCCAAAGTCTATAGACGACCAGACGGTGCAAGGATATCTATCATACAAGCAGCGGATTTCCCACCGCACGGTAAACTCGGTACAGCGCATAAGCTAAATATAAGTTCAACAAGTTAATCTCCCCACCCCCCCCGCCCGGTGAATGCAATACGTATGTGTATTGACCGGCCGACTTGCGTTGCGGCGGATACCTGCCGACTTAAAGAAATAGACCACAAAATGGCGTAGCTGCTAGACGGATATTTTCATAGCGGGACAGTACTCGGTATCTTCAGAAGCCGACCATGAGAATGCGACGATAGTTACGAACCGCCTCGAAAGGACGAGAGAAGTGCTTTGACTGTCTTAGACACGGCGACGCCAAGCCGGACGACCACGCTTCTAGTAAGGTTCATCGCTGCCGTCATCGCCATACGGAAGCCGTTTATCATACTCCAAAGGGAAAGCGTTGATCTGGGCTTGGGAGAGCGGAGGTTGTCCATTGGGTGAGGCGTCAGCGCTCCAGAAATCGCCTTGCTTGTCGTCCTCTCTGTCCTCATCGATAATGCCGCTACGAGGGATATTCGTGATATCCTTCGGCGTAAGCATCATGCGTTCCTCAAGAACTGTAGTGATAGAGATTGATAAGGTCTCTCTATCGAGATTGAATTCACGCATGCTGCTTCTGACATCTCTGATGATATCCGTTCTCTTGCGGTGGTGGTAAAGCTCAAGGAAGTACTTGAGTTGCTCAGGGTCGAGCTATTTCTCGCATTTTGGTGTCAGTGATTTGATATCTAAAATGTTATGGGGAGCTGCCTACCTTGAGGTACGTATTGACGATGTTATTATGGCGGCCATCTTCAGAGCCCCAAGGCACAAGCTCCACGGCATAAGCCTTCTTCTAGAGTCGAATTTAGCAATTGTGACAGGCTGGATCTCAGGGGAAGCTGCATACTCCGATGCGGACCCTCTCGGGAGAGGAACAAAGATCTCGGCTGACGGTTTCGAATATCAACCCCCAAAAGTCTTCCAACTCGCAGATTTCGCGTGTAGACATGATGCGAATGTGGTGAAGTCTCTTGTCGTTGCGCCACTTTTGCGGAAGATACAGGTCTCTGTAGTGAACTCCGTGGAAATACCAGGCATACAGCCACCAGCGGGCGACCGCCTTTCGCAGGCGGGCCTCCTCATGAGATCGAAGACATCGGCGATCCTCAGGGTGATCTCGCCAGCGCAGAGTAGGGTAGAGTTCAACCCACCAGTCGATTACTTTGGTCCACTTCCATAACTCAATCACGTCCCAAGTGTTGAGCTTCTTCTTTTGAGAACTGACCGAGTTACCGTCGCCACATGTCGCATTTGCGCCGAGGAAGTTGATGATAGCGCCAGATTCGTTTCCGGCGTCGAAATCTATGATCCGGGGATGAAGCATCTGACCAGGCTCGAAATCGCGGTCATCGGCAGTATATAAGTACAACATGATCTCAAACTCTGGCTGATCAAGGAGAACTTTGGACATAAGCGTCGCCTGATTCTCTTTGAAGATCGCGTAGAGTTTCTTGCTTAGGAGGACCAATCTTGAAAGGTCACGAGGTGACATTGTCTTCATGATCTTGAGAATCAACTCAACAGGTAGAGACTCAAGAAAGCCCCGTCCAGGGGTGGTGCTGGAAGTCGTGGGCATGGCCGAATAATGGCTTTCGGGATTCAAGGCGAATGAAGCCATTGTTGGAGGGAAGGTGATATATGGGCGCAGAGTATAATAACTTGCAAATGTCCATTCAGGGGCGGCGGACAACTCAAGGTCTCACCGAGAGCCTACGATGTTGCCAACAACCCAAGAGGCGTGATCTTGGCTGCGTAGCCTAGAGTTTGGAAAAGTATTTTTGAAATGGTAAACCCTAGAGCTTCATGCGGAACCGGGCTGGATCCAGGAGACTGCATGCAGAAAGGGGCCCTGCCACGTTGATCTAGGAGGTCGGTGAAGGGGAAAGTTTGAGTGCAGGATCATGGGAAACAGGTATCAAACCTAGATGTATGGATGTTTTGGTATGATAGGGGGATTTCGAATGTTGTTGTCGTTACGGACCCGCCTCCGGTGCTTGGAAGCCGTGAATCGTCCGAGCGATGCGGATAACACTAACAGCCCCCGGTCTTTGATTTTGATCAAATCAGAACCAAACCCACGATTATGATACGGGATCCACAATACTCTACGGCGAACTGCGCCTTCATGCGTTTGTATAAGAGAATAGAGACGCAGTTGGCTCTGTCGTTGTTATCCTCCTGTTTTGCCAGTCAGGTCCAAGTCTTATAAAACATAGGGATAGAGCAATACCTCAGACAACGTAGTACAAAGACCTTTAACCCGTGCTTAGTCGTCAGGGCTTCTCTTCCGGCAGCCTTTTCATCAGCTTTGGCATAACAGCACCCACACCTGCCTGTGTGAGACACAAAACCTGACTTGTCTTTCGGGAGACTCTTCTTCAAGATCTTTGGCGTCTGAAAGCAACCCCGCCACTTCACGGACCCCGAGACGCGGATTTCGCGTAATCTTTTATCGAACTGCGGGAGTCGGGCTCCTCTACCGATGCGACGCTGGGCCTGTGCAGCTGTTCACAGCCTAGCTGTCACCCAGCACCACTAGAGCGACGGAGGAGCGTTGAGTCACTGAACTCAATGCGCGGCAACCCCTCCGTTGGGGTTGTAAGTAAAGGTGTGAGCTGTGCACAGGAGCATGGTCTGCTGCGATGAGCGATCCGCCATGATGGCAGAACCGCTCTTCTGTTGTGCCATTGTGGTGCCTGTAAGGAGAAAGTAAGAACAAACGCGGTTAGGCACGCGACCATTCAACAGCCTTGGAGGTGCCCATGACGTCGGTCTGGAAGAATTAGCGTCCCGGCTAAACCCTCGGATCCCTAGGTATTACCCAGCATATTTAATAACCGTGCATGATAAGCGCGATAAGCATATATCGAGATGAGTAAAGAGAACGTGGTTTGGAGCTTGAGGACCGCAGGAGCAGCAGCAAAGAGGCAAGCATTACGGATCTGAATAGACTCGAGAAACACAATTCGAGTTATTTAAAGCAGAAGTCTGAGAGCGTACTAATCCGGGTAGCTTGATATTTCGGATACAGATGAAGTCGACTACCACATAGTATCAACTCCTAGTGGCTTTCTACTTAGGTGAGAGTGACTACTCCTGCTGCTCAGTATCATAGATCTTGTCTTCTTAAATAGGCAAAAATAGGCAACCATAGTCCTAGAAACACCAGCAGAACTTATCACATAGAAAACGGACAGGATCACCACTATTCAATTCGAGGGGCCACGGGCAAATTGATTAGCCTGCGGAAGATATAAAGCTTCTCAACACCAGGACCGCCGGGGACCGACAACGCCCAGAACGCCGCCAGCAGGGGAATGACCGGGGGGGGATAGAAAATCAAGCAAACAGCTCCCTCGAGTCCAGGGCGTCCGGCGGAGGCTTCCTGCCTCCGTTGGTCCGTAGACCTAAGTCGCCCTTCTTGGCCAGCCTCTCCACGTATTGCTCCGCTCTGGCGTTGTGCCTGCCCGCCTTCTTCCTCCTCAGGTCCGCCCTGACCTGGTTCGGGCTCACGAACTCCTTGTTTTCGTAGATCACGGGACCGCCGAAAGAGCCCTCAAGAATAACAACTATGGGTAGAAAAGTCAGTGATATGTCTCCTCCGAAAAAGCCTGCGAATGAGGTAATAAAGAGCTCCAGAAATCACTTACTCGGCGTAAGCACAAACCGGGGTCCAATCTCAACGAGGTTGATATCAAGGTCTTTATTCCGACCTTTCTTATCACCTGCACCACTCGGCGCATCCGCTGCGTTCTCGCCCGCCTTCGAGGAGGGCTCGGTCTCGCTGATCTGGTAGTTGCGGACCCAGACTCTGCCATCGGCGACGGTAAACCCCATGACGTGATCGATGAAGGGTTTGGACTTGCGGGCGCCCTGGGGCACGCCAAATACGTGCAAGAATAGCTCCTTGAGGAGTCGGAGGTGCGGCTGCCCGTCGAAGGCCGCGTCGAACGAGAGGATAGGCCGCGACCCCTTGAGGCAGTTACCACTAAAGTTGAGCTCCGACATCGTGTGGACTGCGTGGCAAGCGCGGGTTAGTAGGAGAAAAGGCTTCGGAGGGTTTCATGGGCGCGCTTTGGAGGGCGCTTTGAAGGGGTGGGCTACGAACGGTTCTGGACGTGCATCTTGATCGTCGGGCCTGCCACATCTCAGGTCAGTCGAGTCGATTCTCTGGAGGTTGACGATTCCCATCACTCACCATTTGGGGCTTTTGACAACCACATATATAAATCTTGACCCTTCCGGCTATTGCAGCTGCGGTTAGCAACTCCCTATTTCCATGTCTGTCCGCGGGAACTCCTTACGCCTCGAAGAAAAGCACGTTGTTGCAGTTGTATAACTCGGCAAGTTCATTGAGCTGGTAGAGCTTCGATTTCGAGTCGAACTTCGCATCGCGCTTCCCATGCTGCAGGACGAATATGTATAATTAGCACACACGCCCCATGATCGAATAGTGTTTCCGACTAGCGCATGTCCCCCTCACGTACCGGGAGCAGAGCCGCGAGATCGTTGATCAGGTGCCTGTGTCTGAAGGTGACGCCTCTCGATGACAGTATCAGGACTCGTTGCTTGTTCTTCCGGACAGCAGCAGACCCCTCGGCCGGCGCTTCGTTGGTTTTCCCATTGGCGCTCTTGGACAGCGATTTATACACCGACATCTTGCGTTGTGGAATGCGGGCAATAGGTAGGTTGCGAACTTGATAAGATCGCGTTCCGAAAATGTCGACCCGAGTTGATGCGACACTCAATGCTGAACTTTTTAAGTGGGTCAGCGCAGATAAGCACTGTGGGGTCCCCTTATCAACTGGGCACTAAGTACACACTTAAGCCGTTAGTCTTAGCGGGTGTGGCTGATGCTGCGACAGATTCCTCGGGCATCTGAAGTTGACTTATCAAGGTAGTCATTAGCAGCTTATAAGGGACAAAACCTGCGTATCGTACCTATACGAATGGGCGAGCAAGATTAGAGGCTTAGAATGCGGCTTTAGAGACACAGACTAATCGTGTATAGTCCCGGATATTATATCGGTACACATAGAGTTGACCTCCCACCACAGGTATCTGCTCAATAGCAGTCCAGTCTAAGCGCTCTTGAAGGCATCGAAGCTGTTAGCGGCCTGTGCATGTGCTGATTCGCCAAATGGAATGCCCTGGAACTAGGATATACGGACTGTTATATCGAGTTGTGGCTCAGCAACCGACAGGGCGCAATCTTCAATGTCAATGCCAGAGTTACTACCAGTCGCAACCACACGAGGCAACAGCGCCGGTGTTCTAATCCGAAGTATCAACAGGACCTCTTTCCCAAATTGGAGGGTTCAAATTGGATTACAATTGTTGAACGATGCAGAAGCTTTTATTTATCGTCCCGGACTTTTTGGACCGGCGGCTTCTTGCACCTGACTTGTGTGCTCCACCTGCAGTCTCGAAGGCGGCCTCGAACTCCTACTAATAAGTGTCCTATTTACATTAGGCCTAGACTCAGGGGCTCAAACAGAGGTACGGATCGAATCAAAGTCTTTATAAGGCCCTTATAACTTCGGTTGGTAGAAACCCCGCAGCTAAACGCCAGTTGGGTGCGTCATGCACCGCCACGTAGCAGAGCCCGGTTGTGGCCCGACTCCAACTCCCCCCTTATAAGGGGCCAAGGCTCCCATCGTTAATTCTTCACGAGAAATCCGGTTCCGGGAGCTTTAGAATAGTTACGGAAAGCTTTCAGGATGGTTACCAAACAAGATCCCCACTACAGCTCGGACGAGGACTACGACGTCGTGAACCCGGGAGAGAATGGCAAGAAGACGAGTTACCTCCGGGACGGCATGAAGACCGTAACGACGATGTATAAGCAGTGGAGCAGTAAGGATGCACTGATAGCTGTCATGGGGTAAGGAGTTATAATGGACCTCCTCGTGGTCCTTAGAACTAATGAGATGATACCTACATAGGATGACTGGGTCCGGCAAGACGACTTTTATTTCCCGGGTTACGGGACGGACAGACCTGAAGATCGGGCACGATCTTAATTCATGTATAAACAATACCCCCCACCGTCGTACACACGCGCGCGCTGTGCGGCCTTCGGCGGAACTAGTTAACCCCATGATTCTACAGGCACACAAGACGTCGCGGTGGTCGAGACCAAGATCGGCGACCGCGTCGTCCGCTTCGTGGACACGCCCGGGTTCTCGGACACGTACCTGTCTGACACGGAGGTGCTCGAGATGATCGCCGACTACCTGTCGAAGGCGTACTCGGAGAAGATGCGGCTGACGGGGATCATCTACCTGCACCCGATCTCGGACAACCGGTTCACGCACCACGCGGCCAAGAACCTCGAGATGTTCAAGAAGCTGACGGGGCAGCAGAACCTCAAGAATGTGGTGCTGACGACGAGCATGTGGAACCGCGTGGGCGAGGTCGAGGGTGGCCGGCGCGAGGTCCAGCTGCGCGAGAATTACTGGGACCTGCTGCTGTCGTTCGGCGCCCGGACGGCGCGGTTCGACGGCACCCCGGCGGCGGCGCGGGACGTCGCCGCCGCGCTCCTCGACAACGAGCCCTTCTACGTGCAGCTGCAGGAGGAGATGGGCAAGGGCCACAAGTCGCTCAAGGACACGGCTGCGGGGCAGGAGATCATGGTCGAGCTCGCACGCCAGCGCGAGAAACACGAGCGCGAGCTCGCCGAGATGAAGGAGCTCATGCTGCGCACCTCGGCGGAAGAGAACAAAGCTGCCACCGCCGCTCTCGAGGCCCACTACAAGAAGATGCTGAATGATATGGAGAAGACGCTCGGCGACGAGCGGCGCATGAACTCTGAGGCGGTCAAGTCGCTGAACGAGAGGATCGAGGCCCTCGAAAAGAGAGGGAAATGTTGCGTCATGTAAAGAGGAACAATAACCTTAACCATAATCATGATGTTCGAAACCACTCCCGGTTCTTTACTCATGGCCTTTAGATCCCATCTTTCTTTCATTCCCCTTCCCTGTTTCTCTCTCCGTGTCTGAATCTCCGACATCCGCAGCCCATTACGGTGAGTGCGCGACCCCTGGTGCCTAGTTCTTATTGATCCCGTCCCTCCCGGACGGCATGGTCGTCCGCAGTGGACGATGTTGAAGTACCTAGCAGACATGGGAAAGAACACGAGGCCGCAAGAAGTCTGGTCTGCACCATCCGCACGCATAGGGTTCCGTAGTGTGGTATTATTAATCCATCCACGGCGTATCGTGAGGCTGAGAACGGATATACGCATCCCCGTCAAGTAGGAAGGGCTCCTTTAGATTACCTAAGTAGGGTGCCATAGTGTTCGTTCGTAGCACGTAAAACAACCCCTTCCAAAATTTGGCAGGACGAAGAATCGACGAGCGGGAACCACAAACAAAAACGGAGAAAAACCGAACATGGAGAACTTCATATCCGGGGAGCGACCCATATTTCCGACCACTCACTACATTAGACCTTTCACCGTTACCGTGACCGTGGCTTGCAGGGTGCACCAGACCAAATGCGAGCGACGCCATATACGTAACATCATAACAACAGCCTAAACCCCGATCGCATCGTCCATGATGAAATGATCTAACAGCAATTTCCACCCTTCTTCGCGCCGTCATCTGCGGGCGTGCTCAGCGTGATGTTGGTGCCGGCGTTGATAGTAGCCTGGGCTCCATCCCCGCTGTCTAGTGCCTTGCTGGAGACGATTCGGTAGATTTCTATAGTAGCCCGGTCAGTATGTGTACCCGGATGCATTCGCCCTGGGAAAGCTGAGTTTCGGCGTACCAGTGAGAATGTTTTGGAAAGCAAGCTCGACATTGCTGGCATCGAGGGCAGAGGTTTCTATGAAGGACAGGTGGTTCTCGCCTAGGCAGATATCATGTCAGCATGATCACTTATATCCACAGACCTAATTAAGCGGTGTTTGTCCATCCATCCTTCCCGGCAATAAGGGACTGGTACCACGTACTAGCGAATGCCTTGGCCTCCTCTGTGGGAACGGCCCGTAGGTGCCGCAAATCGCTCTTGTTTCCGACCAGCATGATGACGATGTTAGCATCGGCGTGGTCCCGAAGCTCCTTCAGCCATCTCGTGACATTCTCGTAGGTCTGGTGCTTGCTGATATCGTAGACGAGGAGGGCGCCAACCGCGCCGCGATAGTAGGCAGAGGTAATAGCGCGATATCGCTCCTGACCGGCAGTATCCCAAATCTGAGCCTTGATCGTCTTGGAATCGACCTGGATCGATCGGGTTGCGAACTCGACGCCGATCGTGGACTTGGAGTCCAGGTTGAATTCGTTCCGGGTAAATCGACTCAAAAGGTTGGACTTTCCAACACCAGAGTCTCCAATCAACACCACTAGACATGACGTCGTCAGCAAACCCGTCTCGATATTATGCGCAGCCGGTCAAGAGGAAGCACCTTTGAAGAGAAACTACAGATAACCACACGAGTCAGCGGAGTCTATGGCGGGGACATAGAGAAAAAGGGAGCGCCTAAGGCGGCGTTGGAGGGGTAGTGCGGATCAGGATGCTCACATCGTACTCGTCGTTCGCCATGGTGGGCAAGTAATGCGGTCGTATATGTCAATAGAAAAAACCCGTCGCCAACGCGGAAGATTGTCGTATCAAGAGCGCGTTGATGGGGACCAGACCGGCGTGTAGAGTCCGAGGCGGTCGGTAGTTAAAGAGTAATATAAGGCAAAAAGTGTTGGAGATAGACTGATTGGCTTGATTGACTTGACCCGATCTAAGGCAGCCACAATAAAGCTGGTGGATCTTCTTGGACTTCGGATGGTGAGCGGCCGATGACGAGACTTAAAGAAGGTTGAGCAACATGGAATGTCAGTAAGTAATCAGTAGGTAAGGAGGGATATACTTGTAACTGCAAGGTATTTGTTTATTCAGATAACGAAGTTATCAGAAAGTGAGCCTCCAAGCGGTCGATTTCCTCTTTGACAATTACGGTTAGCTAAACTACATATATGTACCTACCTACATGTACTGTATCTACCTGCAAACTCACTAGCAACTGGGGCTACCCAACCGGGGTACGGCAGTTATTATAGGATTTGAGTTTGCGGTTTCATCAGGCTCCAGATTACTTACCTACATAGTAAGGAGTCAAGCAGAAGGTGGGCTCATAGAAGCTTGTTGTTGCGCTGGCAAAGGAGGTAGGTACCCCCAGTGATATAGCAACTCTGCCTTTCTCCGCCTTGTTTAGCACCAGCTTTGATGTATAAGTAACCTTCCTGTCAGTACCGCATCTAATCGACACCCCTTTAGCGGGGCAGCAGTGCTTGTTTCACGATTGACAAGCATGGCTCCTGGTCACGTGGTCCTGCGCTCTATCCGAATCATGCACTACTCGAGCTAAATAAAGGTCCAACATCCAACGTCATAACACCCCCCTAGATAACCACGAAGACCAGATGTTTTCATAAGAGCCACGAGGACATATGTAATGTCAGGATATGGTTGCCTAAGGGACCATGCTTGGTCTGCTTGAAGGGGGGTGCCTAAGCCACTAACTACATAGTAGAACGCATGCAAATAGCCCATCCACCCCGCCACAGGCCGTCCACGGGTGGCCCGGAGCAATAGTACAAGCTCTTTTGAACCTATATGCCCGACCACGCCAAATAGATAAGGTTGGGTAAGGTACGCGGGAATCCGCCGCTCAGGATTTTTGCTGCCGAGATGATTTGATGTTTTACTACAATGGAACAAGGACGAGGCTTACAGGCTCGGGGAGACATATCTGCCTTCACTCCCATCCCTAACTAGGTCGCTCTGCTCTCAGGATAGCCGCACATCGTACGTGTTTTTGAGCACTAAGCAATGTAATTTACGTCCTCGGCCCTGGATTCGAGTATCTTTATACGATTTCAAGCTTGATCCTCCTTTTATCATGGTTAGCAACATAATAGAGCTTTTAATGTATCTTAAAATAAAGGCACGTAGCCGTCAGGTTCAACATATTCCCGTATGTCATTATAGGAGTGGATGTACCGTTCTCCCTGAATTGTAGCAAGCGGACCTCATGTATTGCTGCGTATACACCTGTATAGCAAGACCATCAGGATGCCGCCCCAGTTCCAGTAATGACAGAGAATAGCATGTAGGAATTTGGCATCACCGGCACACATAAAGTTTACTGAACTCCAAAAGGATATACAGATGCTATATACCATACAATCAATGAACCCTTCGCGAATACCTAAACTATCGTACATCTGCCATGAATCTTAACGCGGACTCTTGTCCCTATTTGCCGCTCTTCGTCCTAGGCAACTTTGCCATAATTCTGTCCGCTGCGTCGACACAGACATGGGTGCAATGGCGGCCTTCTTTCTTCTGCTCCTCATACCATTCCAGCGTCGGCCTGTAGCTGTATCTGAACTCCCGGCATGTGTTGTCCTTAACTCTGTTCTGGTAAGCAGCTTCGTACAAATCGTTGTAACATCTGAACTGCTTCGTGGTGCCACGCGGTGGGAGCCAAACATATGCCACCGGCTCGGCTTCGTCACTATAATGGGCAGGGAACGGTTGTTGGTGTCCCCCAGGGTGGATGGGGTTTTCATCTTGCCTGAGCTTGTCCGCCACGTAAGATAAAGGCAGTTCAGTCCAACCCCTATTTCGAAGAACTCCATCGTAAGGTGGCAACCAAAATTTGGCCTCGCCGAGCATCGCTCTTAGTTGTACGCACGTAATATCAAGTGGGTGGTCATATCCGCTAACGTCCGAGTGCTTTCTGTTGCTGAACCAGACTCTGTGAAGGAAGTACTCCGGTGCCACCTTTGAGACTTCTCGTCTTACGAAATTGATGAGACGGATCTGCATATCCGACAAGTCTGCTTCCCTCTCGACCGATAGGTCCCATATCAGGAGTTCTGTTGCAGCCCACCCTTCTTCATTAAAGTGGGGGTTGACGGGTCTTAACACAGCAACCCATGGGCGTCGTTTGTAGCTGCTTGCCGGTTTTGCGGGGTCCCAGTCCCCACCAGGAGTGTAGAATAGGCCAGCCCAGGTGTTCTTAACCCTCCTGAACTTCGCGCATCTCGAAAGCCAGTGAGTGAAGTTTGCATAATCGCAACGGTGGTCACCGAAGTGATCAGCCATCGGAATGTCTTGCCACGATACAGGCAGCCAGAAAGGTGTCGACCAAGTTGTATACAGCTCCTTGTTAAGATTCCTAAGCCATGTCTGTAGTTCGTCGGCTCGGTCATTCATGAAAAGTTTGGAAGGGAAACCCCGTCCATTTTGAGAAGTGAGAGAAGCCCGACCGCCGATAGGCGATACGTTTGTAGAGGATTCTGTAGTTCGGTTATCGGCTTTGGAGCTATGACTGTCTGCATCGGTCATTGCGCCAGGGTTTTGCTCCTCGGTCTGTTGTTCCCAGAAAGCTAGCATCTGTTCTTCTTCAGCTTCCTTCTTCGCTCTATTCTTCTCCTGTAGTTCATTGAGGTTCAGTATCTGATCAGGGGCGTAGTTTGGCACTCGAACGGTTCGGTAAGCCCGATCTTTGTGCTTGGCATTCGAGCCAAGTACGTAGAACCTCCTATGGCGGTCCAGAAACACGGTGGACCACCAAAAGAACCAGTTGACCAAGCTCTGCTCATCGTTGGGGTTGATTTCGCGTGGTGCCCACATGACCCTGCGTACATCTATGTGAGCTTCTTCGTCTCCGAAGTCTGTCATGATTTTCCTCAATATCTGCCAAGCCCTTGCTAGTGCGTCGAGTCGGTCCTTTGTTAGCCCATGCCTTTGGACACACTCCCCGAAGTGCGGTTCACCCTCGTGTTCCTTATAAAACCTCGTCATTTCCTGGGATTTTTCCATGCAAAGATCATGGAGCCACGTGGGGAAGTCGGCAGAAACAGCTATAAGGTATCGGGCATTATGACAAAAGCCACTGAACCAATGCATAAAGTCGTAGAATCTCTTGGGATCTGAGATGACAAAGCTAGGGGTGATGAGGAAGGCGCGTCCAGACGGGAAAAGTCGAGTCAAGCAATGCTGCCCAGGCTTGAGGTCAAAGTCAAGGCGAGAAGGGAATCTTGGTGGGGTGCGCCTTCCCGTTGCGAGGCTCCAAAAGGTATAGCTTTTACCTCTCTCGATCATCTCCCAGACATATGGGATCCTCCGAATTCTGGTTGTCACCTCTTCATGAAAAATAACAGTTCCCGCAGTGTTTGTGGTGAGTTGAAGAAATTTGGCGAAGCTTCCCTTGATCTCGCTTGTAAATATTCGACAGGTTGGCTGGCAGCTACCTGTACAAGCCTAAGGTTAGTCATGCTTAAGCATCGATAGGGAAGCTTCTCTACAAGCCGGTATGTTGCGAGGCATGTGAAATGCTATTGGGCTTTTTGCGTATCACTCGTATAATGTTCACATAACACCAGTCGTGAAGCGAATTAAAAGATAGTAGACAGGGTAGAGGAGGATTGGGGAGGTATAGACTTACGAAGCCACAACGTGACCACACGCAGCAATTGAGTGTCTTCTGGTGGAAATACGAGCATGAATACCTGGTTGTCCTTATCTTTCGGGTTGTGTGTAGTCATCTGGGAGAAGTCCAAGTCCATCATCAATTTTACCAGCCGCTCTATTGTCGACTTGTCTTCCGCAGGAAGCGTCTCTTCTGGAGTATTTGGATTGGTAGGGTACTGTCTGATGTCCATTGGCGATTTGAAAATCAGATATCTCAAAGGGGTTTCGGCAGGGCTTTCTGAGACTTGGCCGCTAGCAAGACCTTCCCAACCCTCACATTTGGAAGGGTAGACTAAAATTGAATACTCAGGCCTCGCTAGGTGTAGACCTGAAGACCGGCGTCTCATGTGCTCAGCTACATTCTGTAGGGCTGAGGCCGACTCTCCAGGCTCCGCGTCTAAGGTACCACTTGAGAATACTTCCTGACAGAGAAAAAATCGCTGATGCATGAAATCTTGCGAGGAGCAAACGAGGTGGAATTGCAGATTCTCCTCCTCCAGGAAACTTGATAACCACTGGTGATGATGACGCGGAATGTCACTGAACTTGACCTGTATTTCCAAGGAAGAGTTCTTGCCAAACAAGCAAATTTTTGAGACAACCTGTGTCGGAGATCTTCCCTGGTAATTAGCCAGAGATAGCTTCTTCTTACCACTTGAAGGAGCAGTCGATGTCTCTAGGACGGTTGGATGGCTTTCAGGGCCGGCATGCTCGCTTAACGGAGGATCGACATTATCGACAGACACAGATGTTAGATCCTCAGTATCTTCTTGAAATCGAACAGACTTCTTGCGCTTTTTCACGGGGGCAGCCCCAATCGTATCGGCCGCTGAGTTCGTCGAGGCAGCATGCGGTATGGGAGCTGCCTGAGACGTTGGAGATTCAGCGGTGGGAATTGTTTCATGTCCCGTCTGGTTACCAAGCAGACCCTTGGGTTTGGCCTGTTCATTTTTAAGAATAAATGCTGCTGGAATGGAAGAGATACTCAGGGGAGCTGCGTCATTCATCTCAATTCCTCTCTTCCGGGCGATGTTTTGTATACGCATGTTGGAGAACTGTTTTGGGTCCTTGGTAGGGTCGGCCATAACATCCGCTAGGGTTTTCCTCCGCTGACGCTGTTTGCCGTCTGTGAAAACGGATGTTATCGAGCTCGTCTGTGGAGTCCGAGTAGCCTTCTTGCCTGAAAACTTATCCCTAAGGCTGGACGATTTTGAAGGACCTGTCGAGGTAGAGGATGCTATGCTCGAGGATGCCTTCGCCGGTTGAGTAGGCGGCTTGCCAGAGGCTGATTTGGCAGCACGAGCATCCGTGTTGGTGCTAGGTTTTCTAGTGACAGGAGGTCGGGCCGTGCCTTGGTATCCAGTGATGGTTGAGGTAGTACTTGCCCGGGGTTTCGGTATAGGCCCCTGCGACGGCTTAGAGAGAGATTTAGACGGCAGTTTAGGCGGAGGAGTGATAGAAGCCCGCCCGGATTCCGCAGGCCCTTCTTTCCTGATCCTGGCAGAAGGGATGCCCTGGAAGGTCTTCTGCTTGATGACTCTTTGTGCCCCTGGACGGGGTGGAGATTTTGGGAGACGGCCAGGATCAATCTCGTCCACCTCAACAGCCTCAGCTTCATGATCAGAGTCATCTTTGCTAGCGGTAGAAAGCTGTGTGGGAGACTGGACATAAAAATGCTCTGGTAGGGGCTCGGTGGGTGGAAAACCGAGTCTCATGCGTTTGTAATTCCGTCTCCTGTGTCTTTCCGCTTTGGCTAAGCTCGCCTCTTGAATGGCACGATGATAGATTTGTATATCGAACGGCTCTCGCCTGCCGGCCTTGATCTCAGCCTTAGTTTCCTCCCATCCCTCGAATACACCATCTCCTAGGTGATGGCGAGGTTCCCACTGTTACACAGTGAATCAGTGATCCATCTCGAATAACAACAAGTTACCGGTTAAAATTATAGGAGATCAAATACAGCCAACATTAGACAAATAAACAGGAGGCTTACGGTGCATTGGTCTATGGGATATCCTGCCCATTTGATTAGGAATTCAAATCCACCAGGCACATCCGGATTTTCACGTTCGGCAAGTAGTTCCTCGACCTCAAAGTCGTCTTCCGGACCATAGTCTGTTGAAGTGATAGAGATGTCATCATCATCTGCAGTGTCACCACCGTCACCGGTGATGAATAAGCTGGATGATTCGGACGCCATACGGTAAGAAAGCGCTAATCAGACGCTTGAAGAAGTGACGGGATTGGGTGGAGAGTGACACGTGACTGGGAATATGGGAAAGAATCCGGTCGAACGCGTATCTTCAATTCCTCGAGTTCTTCAATATTATGAAGTAAAATAGCCGGCTCGGAGAGCAGCGAGTATTCTCGGCGTATATCCCTTTAAGAACCGTGTACCCTCTTTGGTTATGTAAGATGCACACAACTACCGCTGTTTGCTTGAGGTGACCAACGAATTACGCATTGACCACTCAAATTGAAGTTGAATCCCTGAACGTGTGCGCTGAAAGGAAATGTTGGTTAGTCTTTGTTTTTATCGAGCCACGATTGGAAAGAGATGTTGGTAATCTTTATAAACCGACGTCGTACTCCGAAGCGCAATCTCGAAGACCACCAGACCTAGCTGTGATCAGTGTGCGGTAGGTGTAGACGCGAAGTATAAGACATTGAATGCGGGGTGGAGCCCTACTGTACGTCTATAGGTCGGTGCTTTCCATTTCTTCCTGCCGACCTATTCGTATTGCCAGCGACCTAACCGTAGTTAGGCATTTCGTTTGGGAAAGGGAAAAGGAAAGAGTGCTATTAGGAAGCAAGTTGATATATGAGAAAGAAATCCCGTCACATTCAACTTGCCTACTAGGTAAGTATCTATCTTGGGTATGTAAATAGTGAGAAGGTTATTGGGGGGTTGGATGCTCCGCACGAACCAAGATGCAGCTGCTCTCACAACTTACAAATGTCTTTCCTATGTACAATAACTACATGGTAGTGATGGCTCATAAGTTGGAATATGTAACAGATCCAAACACATAAGTTCACCCCGGACATCTCAGATATATGTTCTCATCTCACCTATCTAGGGTATATGTAAGCTGTAAACAGTGATTCAGCACTGCCTACTAGTCATCACGCTATTAAACTGTAAAGAGAAGAGGTTAGATAATCGTAATAAAAGATATGTAAAGCATATACCGCTGGCCGTTGGATGCAATTCAAGAAGTTATCATCAACTACACCGCCAAAACATCTATCATCATTAGGCATGCAGGTACACTTACCCGCAAATAGAGTGAAGCCGCCCCCAAGAAGACACGTGCAGACAAGCTACATTGCCGACCCCTCGTAACCTTAGTAACGATACTCATCCAGACTCGGCCGGCTCCGTTCGGACTTGCCGTCATCGCACACCCAGTCCTCTACATCTTTCCAGCTCCGGACGCCGGTATCCACCTCGCGCTCGCGCCCGCGCCCACTCTCACGGCGTTCACTGCGGTGATCCCAGGGAACCCGGTCCTTCTTCGAACCACCACGACCACCACCTCTACTCCTGCTGCGGCTGCGGCTGCGGCTCCCTTCCCTGCCACCGCCGCTCCTGGGGCGCGTGAAGACCTCGGTCTTGTCGAGGACGCTACCGTCCCTGCCGTCGGAGCGCCACGCACTGCCTCTATCCTGTTGTCGGGTGGCGCGTTCCCGCTCACGGTTGTCCTCGAGGCGCTTCTCGAACGCGTTGGCGCCGAGCGCGCCCACGACGGCGCCGACCGCCGTGCTAAGGATCTGGTTACGCCGGTGCTCCGGGTCCCCGCGGCGGCGGTGACTGTTGTGCCGGCTCGTCGCGTCGCTGGCCTCCTTGGCCGCGATGCCGCCGACGAGCGCGCCGAGAATGCTGACGCCGAGCCCCCCGGCCGAGTCCGTAAACGTGTCGCCGATGATGTCCCGCGCCTTGGCCAGCGGCGTCCGCGGCGTCTCGACGTCTGACCTATCGTCGTCGTCGCTGTCGTCGCCGGCCCTGGCGCGGCGCCACCTCTCCCTTGTGAGCTCCCGGGAGGATGGCGGCGGGCGGTACTCGACGGGCGGGGGCAGGAATCTTGGTCGCGACTGCGATCGCGATTTGGCTATTTGCAGATTGGATGCGTCTCGGGGCAGGGGCGGGTAGAACGGTTCCTTTGGTCCATAGGCTAACGGCGCTTGTGAGGTAGGCCCGGGATATGTGGTGCGTCCCGGGCTGTGGATTCGTGGAACTTCGCCGCTGTAAGCTCCCATTCCTTCCGATGGTGGGTAATCCGGCGCTGCCGTGCCACCGACATAACCCCGTTGGCGGTCAGGACGACCGCGGGAATGCCCGTCGTCGTACCGCGACATTGCGTAGAGTGTAGAGCGCAATTACTAGTTACCGGCAGGCTCTGGCTAGCGAGTTCGGTTGATGGGGCTTCTCCTAGCAGTAAAATGCACCAAGACAGTTGCTTAAGTTGACGTAGGTGGTAAGTTGGTAAAGCCAAATCTGTCCAGAATGGATGGATATAAGCCGTTTAAATGTCGGGGGCCCGCGGCTCTAGAATCTTAGGCACATTCACGGGGTTATTCAGCTGAAGGAGGTTGATTCACAGTAAGTCTAAGCCTCCCAAGTGGTCAAGCTTAGGCAGTCCTACCTAATATGCTACCGGACGATGCGTGAAAAAGAAAATTGGCATGGCTGGAGGGCGGAGCACCGTCCAGCTGATTTTGAGGGCCATATGTTTATACTTGAGCGCGCCAGACGAACTCACCACCCCACGCTCTGTCGTGAGCGCCGGAAAATATTGTCATTTGCTTCTTCCTACCGCTCAGGTGACATGTACGTACGGGCTTTCAATCAACTCCCTGAAGGGATCACTCGCAGCAGAGAGTCACAGTGGGCGGAAATATTCACGTGTATGAATGCCTAGTCTGTCTCTGCTGACAAGAGCTCATTGGTGTTGTTGGGAAGTGGAGTGATACTACATAAGTACATACAGACTTGCTCTATGAAGTCACAGGGGCATCGGCGCACTGCTTTCTTACCCGTTGAGCACCCCCCATAATGCAACATGACGTTTGTCTCAAAGTTCTACTCAGCACGAACCGTCCTGACTGTCATCACACACCATACGCACATCTCTATGTAGCCAGTTACGAAGTCCTTTAAAACTGCCGGCAGTTGACCAGCCTCATTTCCAAACCGAGATCCTCTCGATTATCCGTTCACGGCGACTATGTTAGAAATCGAGATCTGGTGCGCGATATGCCTGCCATATATACGCTACAAAGCATTAGCTATTATCGTCATATATGCATGACATAGTCGGTGACGGCCATTGCGTCTGTTCCGAGTGGACGAGAGCACACTATTTAGTGAACCATATGCGGGCGCACACGAACCAAAAGTAGACGCCATGACGCGTAGAACAATCATCAATTGTTATTATGGCAGGCTAGAGTTGATCACCTGAAGCTTTATCTACAAATACTGTAAGTACAATGTGTTGAACATGTACCTACCCAGTTACTTAACTAACACGGCCAAAGCCATTGGCATCCATCGAATCGAAATACCCCGGAAACAAACCCTTCGTCGCATGCCTTGCGACAACACACAATTTTATGAGTATACTGACACAAGACCGAGTGACATTCAACAAGCTATAGTTGAAATATCGATCTTTAGACGAGAGACAAGGTTGGCAATTCAACCGAGTCTGAAGAATACAGCATCACCTAGTCCGGAGCGACCAGTCTAGAGGATGATGAACTCTCACAACTTTCGTGAAGTTGTAAGATATCTGTTGATGTGCTGGGCAGAATAACGCCGAGTAAAAATGTCGACGAGAAGCCGAAAAGAAGACAGGCTCTGTCGCAACTGACGTATAGTCATGAGACATGTGCTAATCCCGTTGAGCAGGGAAAGCATCATGATGTAAGCCGACGGGAAGTTGACAAGCAGACTTGGATGATCGTATTAGGGAGGCCTCTGTTCATAGACGGGAGGCGCAGGACAAAAACCATGGGTGAGTACAACATCATAGAAAGGAAACGCAAGTGTCGTAGAGAACCGCGAAGTGGTGTTGGGGGCAGACAAGACGGATTAGGCGAAGAGACGCGAAGTTCCAATGCCAGTCATCAATCGTAAGCCGTGTGCAAGTAATACTGGAGGAAAACGGAGACAAGTATTGCAAAGCGGCGGAGCTCCGGCAGAAATAATCGTAAAGCCGTGCGTAATGGGTATCTCGAAAACAAGAACGGAAGCCGAAAGAAGTCGCGATTAGCACGAAGCCGCAACAAGAGTGATGGAAAGGTGCCTGGATCTAGCGCCGCTCATACGGCCATTTGCCCGGCTCGAGTTTAAACACGGTGGGCTGCAGAATCGGGCCGCTGAATCAGCGCTGCTCGCTCCCGGAAGGGTTGCTGGAGCGACTCTCAGAACCATGCTCGGCCTCGGCGGCGCCTCTGGAGACATTTCTGGAGGCAACCCTAGCTTGATGCTGCTGATGCTGTGCTCGGCCCTGATGCTGGTGGCGATTGTTGACGTCCTGTCCCTGGCTCTGGCCCCGATTGTGGTACGCATTCTGATTCGAAGCCTGTGCCTGGCCTTGGTTCTGGTTCTGAGTGCGGGCCTGGTCATTGATGCCAGTCTGGCCATGGGTCGCACTCTGGTCGAAGGGGAACTCTTGCTGGTTCTGCTTCCGGTTTTGAGTCTGACCCTGAACCTGAGTTTTATCGAGGGTCTCATTCGGGTCAGAGTTCTGATTGGGGTCAAAAAACTCTGCTTGTCCCTCCGGACGACGAGGACTATAATCATCGACATCACCCCCGAAGTCGAATCCATGTGGCACCACGGCAGCGGCGGCCTGCCTCTGCTCCTCCGCGGCCTTAGCCTTCTCGACGAAGTCCTTGAAGAATTTCAAGCACTTGGCGATTTGGATGTGGCCGTCGGCGCTGGCGTCGATGAGGCCCATCATCTTCTGGATGTCGACGATGTGTTTGATGATGATGGCGTCAGGCAGGCAGCACGTGCGCAGGCGGATAGTGCGCGCGTCACCCTTGACGGCGCCCAGCAGGCCCATGACGTGGGCGTCGCCCTTGGCGGCGAGGGTCCCGTAGAAACGAAAGTCGTCTGGCGCGTGCGCCATCACAAGGTCGATCTGCGTCTCGAGGTCATATAAGAACCCAGTGACGCGCGGGCGGCCCTTCGACTCCCACCAGTCCGCGATGCGCTTGAGCTTCGCTGCATTCAGCCGCCCCATGTTCAGCTGGGCCTTGATGTACATGTCGAGCGCCAGGCGGATCTCAAACTCCAGCTCGCAGTACAATAGGCTCTGTGCACGCGGATCCAGCGAGATGCGCGCCTTCTGCACGACGTGGCGCTGGTTGTTTGTGGGTCGGCTACCGACACTCATGAAGTCTTCGGTCTTCTCGATCTAGTAGAAGTTCTGTTAGCTCTGACGCTCATGGATATATGTTTTGTATGTTCCTGTGGAAATGGGGGAGGGGGAAGGAAGAAGGGGAACTGTTGGAGTGCAAAGACGGTTCAAATATTTTACGGCTCAAGGAGTGAGAACACTTACAAAATCGCGACCCCATTTCTTCATGCTGTCGATGAAGCCAGGTTTCTTGGGCGTGGGCTTCTTCTGTCCCTCGATCGCGGCGTTCTCAAGCCAGCCATTATCTCCAACAATAGTCTTAGTGCCCTTTCTCACACGACCCTCTCGCTCCAGCCAAGGCGTTAGGGGAGTATAGGGCTCTGTCTCGCGGACCGCCTGGATTTCGTTGATGGTCGGGGCCTTGGGAATACCTTGAGTCTCACTTGCCGCTTGGGACTCATTAGGCATCGGGGGATCCGCCTTCGCATCCTCTTGTTGGGGAGGATGAGGAGGCTCCGACCTGCTCTGCGAGCGAGCCGGGTCCCCGGCACCGGCTTGACTACCATTAGGCCCGTTCTGGCTCTGCTGCCACCGGCTGTAGTCCTCGAGGATGTCATCTCGCTCTCTCTGCATGCCAGTGTCATCTCGTTCTCTCTGCATGCCAGTGTCATCTCGCTGTCTCTGCATGCTAGCGATCGTGGGGATATGCAGTGGGCTAATCATGGCCGAGTCGGGAAAAGCAGTAGACAGTTCGTTGCTGTACACCGAGGAGTTGTCGTCACCCATCACAGCATCAAAGAGCCGAGCTTCCTCCGGTGAACGGGGGATATGTTCCCACTGGATATCTTTCTTCCGATCCATATGTTTGGCATATCGCTCAGCAGCGACGACATCGATGTTAGGGGGTCTCGTTTTACCTTTAGCTTTAGAGCGAGTTGGCAAGGAAGGCTTCTGCGACGACGAAGCGTTGGACGGCTCAATGAAGTTCGTCATCGTGGTCATATGGCTGTCATGTTGAGGATTCCCGGCGGTACGCTCCATTGGCTGACGAGGACGAGAATATCCAGGCGTGTATCCACGCTGCCGAACCGGCGATTCGCGGCGTAGGGGTCTAGTAGCATATCCGTTTGGCTGACGACCTGGAGAATGACGACGAGGATATTCTGTGGCGTCCTCCTGCTTGCGGACTGGAGACAGGCGACGCAAGTGTTCAGTGGTATTCTTCGCTAGCTGGCGAAGTGGTGACTCATAACGAAGATATCCAGCAGCATCTGCTTGCTGGCGGACAATAGGCTTGCCGTGAGAATGCGCTGCAGCATACTCGTTCTCCTGATGGACCGGAGATCGGCGATGAGGATATTCAATAGAATGCCCGGGTTGCTGGGAAGATTGAGCCGTTGCTTGATCCGCCTGCTGACGGACAAGAGGCTCACGGCGAGAGTATGAAGCAGCATACTCGTTCTCACGAGCCGGAGACTGGCGACGAGAATATTCCGTAGAATACCTGGTCTGCTGGGAAGCTTGTGCCGATGCATGATGCGTCTCCTGTACGGTGGGCTGGAGGAAGTCAATGAGACGCTTGCGAGTACATCCTCGCGCCGGCGCAGCCGCACCGACGCCTTGCGTGCGCGCCAGAGGGGGAACCACGGTGGTATCCTCGTCATCTCGGCCGCGGACGAGATCCCGTAAAGCCACACGGTGCTGCTGCTGGTGCGGACCATGGCGGAGACGAGGTATGGCGGCGGCTCGCTCCGGCAAGGTGTAAGTGCCGTCGCCGTAAGAAGCGGGAGCAGGGGACGGGTTGCGCAGTTTCTCCTGGTAGGTCCCCTGCTGTCTCAAATCCGAGCGACTGGACGAACCTCTTATGAGCTCTAAGGAGTCGCGAAGACTGGGTGCCATATTTGATCTATGCTTGGTTAGTGTCGGGTCATTGACGTATCAGAAGGGGGGAAACGGGAACTCACGTGGCCAGGAACTCGTTGGCTCCGGCGTCAGCGAAACCCTGTGAGATACGGGCACTTCGGATATCATTATCAAATTCCTCAAGAACGCGACGTCTAGTAGGTTGATGAGCTCGAGGAGTAACGTAAGGGACGGATGAACCTGAAGTAAAACCAGTGTGGGAGGATGACGGCGAATGTTGGGTACGATTCGCGCCGGTGGTGGCACTTCTCATACGCGATGAAGGGTATTGTCCCCTGAGCCGTAGCTGGTTCGAGGACATTTTTCTGACCTGGAAACTGCAACAGCAGCAACAATCTCAGTAGAAGTCAACAACGTCTTGTTATGGTTGCGTGATTGTGTGTTTTGCAGGGAAGAGACGTGTACGTGTGAAGGTGGTTGTCGGGGGCTACGTCAAGCTGACAACATTTGTTGTCAACAAGAAATCCAAGCTGCAGATTCTCTAGTGAAGAAAATGAAGAGTATCGTCCACTAGAAGAACCTCGTACGAATCACGAACTGGAAGTACGCGTTAGCAAATCGTGAGTGTGTTCACGAGTTGAGGGTGGGAAAGTTCTGGGGGAATAAGGAACTGGGTGCGTTTACCTTTGTGATGCGGAATTTTTTGTAGATGAGAAGGATTTCTGATGAAGGAAGTCACTCCATTGCTAGATAATGGGTAGGTCCGCTTTTAAGATGAAAAACATGCTCATCGACAAGACAACAAGGTCTCTGTGTGCCGGCAGAGTCGACGATAGGGGTCCGGCGTTGTGCCCGCAGAGTTGGCGATAGGGGTCCGCTGTTTTACCCACGTATGCCAGCTGCTACTCCGCGTACGGGGCCACTCTCGGCGCCCCGTACCTTTCAATAACTTCCGTATACCTCTGTATGACTGCATTTCTGAGGAGAGCGGGAATTCCTGCTGGGTTACCTTCATCCATACCAGCCTCTAGAGGCCTCTATTCGAAGAAGGCTATCCGCACCTCTACCTTGAAGCAGGATATCCATCCAGCTATGTACGGAAGTTAGAAGTAGCTGAGGTAGGATTTCCGAGCTCTCTGAGCCTTCATGGGTATTGGAAAGAGGCGCCTTAAGGGACCTTATGAGGGAACTGGTGGGAGGGTAGTAGAGTTGCCTCGTTTATACCAAGACAAGTTATGTAAGTAATCACCGGTCACCAAGACGTCAACGCTTTAGTATCTATCTGGTCTCCCAGGCCTTCAATGTGTTTCCAGGTAGTCTAGTTCCGAGCTTGCTCCTAAATGCCATTGTTTTCAGCTGGTGAGTGGGAGCCCAGAATAGCACACATGAGATTTGCATCGCATTTAACATAAAGCCCGCAACAAATTTCGTGCTTTGACCAATTGCATACAGTATCGACTGTCATAACCAGTCGTTGCAGGCCCCGGTTGGCTAATTAGCTCCACACCTTCGACGATAGGTATCGCATTCACGGTATCAGACCTAAGCAATGGGTTCCACGAAAGTCAGGAGCGGATACCATGGGCCTTGCTGCACGCGGTGAACGTTCAATGAGCGTGTCCTTACAGTGAGGGACAGGTAGGGCCAGCTCCATAGCATTATTGTGAAGAGAGAACTCGACATTCTCAAAAAGTAAAGAGTTGCGTCGTCGTGGGCGAGTCCTGCTAACCATTAGCAACGTAGTAGAATTAATCCGGTCGACCGCCTCTCACTTCTCCGCTTCGGGTAACTCCCGCTCACAAGCGCTACCAGCTGTTGGCTCTGTCGACGTTTCCGACACGGGAGTGCTCGCGTATCCTGACGCTGATGGCATGGCTGTTACAGTACTGTCAAGTGTATAGACCCGTGTTCCCAGTTCAGGCTCGTTCGTGCTATATGTGGGATTCTCAGGTCCTGCTGCTTGACTAGAACTGCCGCTTCGGCCATCGGATAAGCCGTCAACCACAAAAATCATACCTTACCTTTTACTTGGTCCCACAGGGTTGGATGAGCTTTTGGCTCTTCTGTGTGTCCTCTCTCTATATATAGATGGTGGAAGCAACTCGCCTTCTGCACCTTCAGGGGCGTCGACATCAAATCTTCGAATGGTAATGGCCGGCTCGCGAAGTCGCCATTGGTAGTCTAGTCCGCCGTCGAAACCTAGTTGAGGCGTGAATGGGCCTCGGAAATACCAGTGGGATGGTGTTGCTAATAAGCCAGTATTTGCCGCTTCGACAATCGTGTCCGTTGCCTTGGATTCAGCAGTTGGCATTTGACTTATAGGAAGATCAGGTGGGAGGCTCTTTCCACCGTCAACCAACTGGTGCTCCCTCGCGAAGATGGCGTTTGGTACTTTGCAATCATTTGGAAGGGGTACATAGGTAGGTTCTACCTCAAGCTGTCTATCTTTAAACAGAGAACCTGCTTCGTAAAACCAACTGTGTCGCCTTTGTTCCACCACAGGCCCCTTTTTATGCCAAACGAGCTTTTTTGCCAGCCGGCTGAATAAGATGTCTTCGAAAGAAAAGTGACGGGGTTTCTTGGGTTGGACTGAGTCAGTAATCGTACCTGTTGCTGCCAGTGGAGAGAGTTCGCTTGGAGGATCAGATGAAGTGACTGGTATTCGACGCTCCTCGACAAGCCTTCCTTTTACGCCATACTCTGAGCTCCACTGCATCTCGTGGAATTCCCTTGGGGTCGGACTCTGTAATGGGCGGGTGCCTTCGCTGCGGGACGACACATAGAGAGTGTGGTCGATGAGCCAAGCTTTCCTGTTGCGTATGCAACTTGGGTCAAATGATGATCGCTCAGTCGAGGGAGACGAGTCGGAGAGCACAAAGGAGTATCTCTGAGGGTGCTCCGAGCGCCACCGCGCAAGGGCTTCCGTTGGGGCGATGGATGGCGTGATGGTCGTCATATGGGGAACGTGAGGAAGTTCAAAAGTCAGCCTGGTCATGGCTGTTAGCAACTGCCTTCCTGTAGTATTGTTAAGCGGGTAAGTATTCTGACGTATCTATACATATGGTCATGCCTCCATCGCTGAAAGGCAGCTCCTGGGTCATCGGTATGCTTGCAGTCGATCTCTATAAGCTCGTAGAGTACGCCCCCTGCGAGATCAAGATTCTCATCACCGAGATGTTCTCGCAAAACCAAGAAGATCTATCACTAGTCAATAGGTGTGGCGTTTCAGATGTAAGTGACGAACCTGTGGAATCCCGTCTTTATATTGATAGTTCCTCGGAATATGGGCGCAATACCTCGCAAGCACATTGCGACGTTCTGGGACGAGAACGTTAGACGCTCAGCCATCATGCCCCGTAGACTCATATGTGGCCAGCCTACTGTTTTCGTCATAGCCGGCTCGACATCGACTGCGTGATCCTGAGCGCTTAGGTGTTATAACGGAGAGGTCGTTTCCAGTTATAGGGTTATGTGCAGTTGAGTTTGCAATAGATGCGAAGTCCCGCATAGTTACAACCCCTAAACCTCTTCGCCAGTGGAGGATGGTGGGTGCCGTGGGGGACGCCGAACAAAGTCTGGGTTTCATCTAGCACCTGCTGTGATAATGCTGGTCTACGGGGTTCGTGTCATGCATATGCGACGATCATAGCAAGATCACCCACCGTCTTGTGCCTCGGGAGTAGTAGCGGTTGACAAGAATGGGGATTCGCACATCGAAGGAGGCGCTGGTTGTAGAGGCCGTACTGTTGAAGGGGGTCGCTTGAAATCAGCTTTCCTCGAGCTGCCACACGAAAGCAGGTAACCATTGCTCAGCAATCAGCGCAATTGGTGGCATTTGTGACTCTCAAGGGGCAGTTATCCGTAGCTGGCAGACGGGAAGAGTCAGGGGCATAAGAGTGAGCGAATGAAGTAAGCGTTTTGAATTTGAGAATTCGAGTCAAAAGCCTATCCTCGTCGTTGCCATTCTCTCCTGCTCTCTATAGAGATGTTGAGAGCTCGAACCTGCCCTGCTCAGGTCTAATTAGGAGATCGACCCTTCCAAGGGCACTGAGCTACGCCTGCGCCTGCCTCACGAAGTCTCTGGGATGGCAGCACGCTTAGCTTTCAGGGGATTCCAATGTTGGTTTCTCAATTTACCAGCCTACATACTTAATATATACCTACTGTCTATGTCAGTCGGATGGCACTCCAGCCAATCCTCTAAGTGTATGCTGCTCTTGGCGATATCATCGATTTGCCGAAGTAGCGACGCCTTTTCGAACTCGAGTTTTCGTCGAGTAGAAAGGCGCTGACTGGATACAGGCAAATAATGGAATCGTCGAAAAACGCTCTCTCCTATTGACAGTGTCAAGGGGAAATGTCACGATCCCCGTGCGCGACGCGGTGTGGTGTGGTGTGGTGCGATGCGCTGGCGTGCTCTCTTTCTCGGTTGAAGACGGGCCGAGGTTGAAAGAGGCCCGAGCTGCTTGTCTCGTGACCGATACCCTTCGTATTAAAGTCGACATCCAGCTAACGAATAGCGACGCCCGAACTACTTCCCGATCTTCCCATCCGGGTGTGCCCCACCAACGGCCCCCTCCCCTGATTGCCGTGTTGACATCCCGGGTTGATAAGGCTTTGTGCTAGGCGCAAGCAACCTTGTTACAGAGCGGATGGCAGGACGGGTAAGCTCCAAGCCTTGAGCAAACAACGTTGTAGAATCGTCCACGGCCGACGAATCAATACCGCCGTTATGGGTTTTGCGGAGTTGCTGATGCGATCACGACAATGATTGTGAGACACCGACATTGCAAGCTCAACTTACAAGTCTTTGGAGCCAAGGGTTTGTCTGAACTCGTATCCGACCCTTAGCGTTACTTAGTCCGTATGGGCCTGCCCGCTCACGAGTGCCGTCCCACAACGAGCGCTGGGAAATAGTGTTACCCCCAGGTGGGCGCATCTCTGTCTGGCGACCGTGGTTTATGTAATGAATCCGTGTGGCTATATCTTGAGCTGAGAAAAAAGTTATCACGCAGAGATGCTTCAAGTTTTCTATTCTACAATACCTCAAGTTCGTCTGTTCCTCTAGGCTAGCCTTGCAACACCATAGCTTCATCAGGAAAATACACACTTGGTCTGTCTTCTGTTCTGTTTTCTTAAATCAACCGTCATTCCGCCGAAATGGAGAGTCAGCCGCCTGGACGGCCCAGTCCAGCATATTATGATATAGGTGAGCGTTACGCAAACTTAACCTGGCCAGGACTGATCAATCTCTAGTCATTGTGGGAGCTGGTCCAGCTGGTCTTATGCTCTCGACATGCCTTGCTAGGTGGGGTTACAAGATCAAACATATCGACAATAGGGCCGAGCCGACACCTACAGGTCGTGCAGACGGGATTCAACCTCGATCCTTGGATCTGTTGCGCAATATGGGTCTAAAGTCCGCCATTATGGCGCATAAACCCGCAAGAGTGTTCGAGGTAGCCTTTTGGGATCCCCCGAAGCAGGGGAAAGGCATTGTTAGGACAGGAACCTGGGCAAGCTGTCCATCCTTTATCGATGCTCGGTATCCGTTCACCACGCTCCTACATCAAGGCCTCATTGAGCGCGTTTTTATCGCAGACCTGGAGAAGCACGGGGTCAAACTCCAACGGCCATGGTCCATCAAAGGCTTCAAATCGGACGACACAGTGAACCCAGACTACCCTGTCGAGGTTGATGTGGAGCACGTTGATGGCGCGGCTCGAGAAACGGTGCGAGCCAAGTACCTGTTCAGCGGCGAGGGAGCGCGCTCATTTGTGAGAGGTAAACTGGGGATAGGAATTACTCATAAGGATCCTATATCACACGTATGGGGAGTTATGGATGGTGTCGTGGAGACTGACTTCCCGGATATCAAGGTTGGTAGTTGGCAAGCTATGTCGCGGATCGGGCAGCTAACAGGACCCAGATGAAATGCACAATACACTCAGAACATGGTTCAATCATGGTCATACCCCGAGAGAATAATATGGTTCGGCTATACATCCAAATTGCTTCGTCGACGGATCCGGATTGGAATCCCCGCAAGACAGCGACAGAGCAAGAGGTCCAGGCATCAGCCAAGAAGATCCTTAAGCCATATTCTATTGAATGGGAACGAGTAGAATGGTATTCCGTCTATCCCATCGGCCAGGGTATTGCCGGCAAGTATACACTCGATCACCGAGTGTTTCTTGGGGGTGACGCCTGCCATACACATAGCGCAAGTAGCTAGCTTTCGACCCTGTACAAGATAGACGGCTTACCATGCTATAGCCCAAAGCCGGTCAAGGAATGAACACGGCATTCCTAGATGCCCAGAATCTTGCCTGGAAGATCCACGCCGTTGAAGCCGGCTTCGCAGATCGGGCACTCCTTATGACCTATGAACCGGAGCGGCGAGCGGTCGCTGAAAGTCTCTTAGACTTCGATAACCGGTACGCCAAGCTATTCTCGCAAAGACCACCGGCTGCGAACGAGGTCCAAGCTGCGTCAAATCACACGAACGGTAGCGCAACCGAAGAGAATGAATTCATCAAGACCTTCAAGGAATCATGTGAATTCACCAGCGGTTACGGCGTGGCCTACGGGCCCAATTTCCTCAACTGGTCTCCGTCCCACCCTGCGCAATCCCCCCTGGTCCTCACTTATCCCGAGGACACCAGACTGCAACCCGGTCACCTCATGATCAACGCGGACGTGACCCGCGTAGTCGACGCCAACGTCGTGCACCTAGAGCAACAGATCCCTCTGAACGGCTCGTTCCGGATCTACGTGTTCGCGGGGAGACCGTCGTCCACCACACAAAAAGCCCTGCGGGACCTCGCCTCCCACGCCGGCAAGGGGGGCTCCTTTCTCACGTCGTACCTGCGCCCGGACCTTGGTGACGTCTCCCACCATGAGACCCTCAACCCGCACAGCCTGTTCTTCACCCTATGCACGGTGTTCGCGGCTCCGCACGCGAGCATCGAGATTGCGCGCGACGTCCCCGCCCTGCTAGCACGGTACCGGGACCTCGTGTTCGCGGACGACCGCTTCGACCACCGGGTCCCCGACGCGAAGGCCGCCGCGCACGCCAAGATGGGCCTCGACCCCGAGAGAGGCGGCGTCGTCGTCGTGCGGCCCGATGGGTATGTCGGGATCGTGGTCCGCCTGGTGGAGGGCAGCGGCACGGTCGACGCCCTGAACCAGTATTTCGGTTCTTTCTGCACGAAGAAGCTAGGACGCGGGTCTAGGGCGCTGTTGTGAGGTATTGGTGGATGCGTGTGACTTTGCCTAGGATGGTTGGCTGTAGAAATGGATGATAGAACTGAACTGTCGGACCGCCGCTTTGCTACTCCCTCTGATGACCTTTGATCTAGTTTGATCAAGCACTACGGGCTTTTACTAGGGATGCCAGCGAGTATAACGGGGGTTTGAAAGATAGATAAGGACTGTTAGAGCACCGTAAGTGTTCGATCCGACAGCATTGAATAGAGAATATTCAGAATAAGCCTCGCCCGGCCAGTATCTTGGTTTCCGCTCCCTCCCCCCAAGCGTTCGCTCAGAGCAGAAAGATCGGGACCGGAAGATCCCCGAGCATGAAAACCGAAGTGACGGAATACGAAGATTGGTATAGAAGACCACGAGGTTAGCCAGCTAATGCTCGATCTCCAAATATATCTGAAAGGGTAATTTAATTTAACTTTATTTTACTTTTTTTAAAATTTTTTTTTTTCGTATGGCTGACCTGCTAGATCTGGATGCTGGCATTGTAGCCCGCATGAGCAACCCCTTTCTTTCTACCTTATACGCGAGCCCAATAACCATGGGGGTTCGGAGCAGCATCCCCTTCCCAACCCAGCGTGTGGAAAGAGCTCTAGAAGAATCACCAAGTCACCTTCCTATCAGGATCCTACGGCAGTCGCCGTCGGCGACGGCAACCCCTAACCCTCGAGTGTCAGTCCGCAGCATGATGGCGCCAGTTTGCTCAGGCCGTCTCATATCGTTTCCCTAACTCGACGAGTTGAAAATGATGACACTCAAAACTAGACAAGTGCGCAAAGCTTAGGAGTGGAATGGCACCCTCAGAATCAACACGTGGCCATTTATTGAGAGCTAGCAAGAGAAGATAGAGGGATCGCTAGAACCGAGATGTAAAGCCTGTATAATCAAGTCTAAACGGGTAACGTGATATCTGGCTTGAACATATGACACGTGACGATGACGCCCAGAACAATCACGTTTCATTGTGAAAGACGGCAACACGATCAGAATTAGAAATTGTATTCGAGCATTTTAGTCTCAATGACTGGCCCTCTCTTGCCCTCCCCTATCCTTCTAATTTTGAATAACAGGATGCTGACCGGATCCTCTGAATGATAAAACGCTAACCGAACCCCCCCAAAGTTTCCAACCAACTCCTTCAACGCCTAGCGTGCTAATCATACCAGTCATATCCGCCTCGAATCACTCACAACGCCCTTAAGCTGAAATCCCCCTTGAACCCACCATTCAACAACATTGCTGCCATTCGCAGTCTCATCAAAGGCATATCCGCCTGTGAGTATGTGCTGGGGTCGATGCCAAGGGCCAAGTAGATCGAATTGGTGATGACGAACATCCCACAATCATAGCTGTTGGTCTGTCTAGGAACATTATACTGGACCGTTTGCCACTCGTCTTCTTTGTACCTGCTCCCAAGAAAGCCTTTAAGGAAGTTGAACGCCGTACCAAGTTCTCGAGAACCTCGCGAATGGAATGAATCGACATAAGCAATGGTCCGTCGAGACGGTCGGATGACGATGACTGTCCAGTGACTGCCGTGGTTGATAGGCAAGAGGAATGTGTCGATCTCAAAGAAGTTTTCCGGTGTGGCTCCCCAAGTCCGCTTGAGACGACGGTCGCTGCCAGAGGCGCCCTTGGCGCAAATGTGCTGCCAGTACAAGGGAGAGAGCGCAACGCACTTGGGTGCATTCTTCTTGAGGACGACACCAGCAGAATCGTTGATCTCATGAGCCAACAGGGCAAGGATTGCCTGTATTATGTTATCGTTTAGCCACGCTGAGTTGGGGACGAGCTTGGCGAAATCGTGGTTCGAAACTTCCGTGCCTTCTGGATTGGGGACCTTGGCTACGCCGTTTTGCACCGTAGCTCTCGCTCTCTTGTCCCATTCAGAACTGAGAGGGGTGATGAGGGCGCCTTTGGGTCTGCGAAGGCCCAGACTAGCAAGTGATTTGCCGTAGAGCGCTTCAAGCTCGGTCCGGGCGCGCTCCTCGGCGATGCGGCGTTCTTTCTCTACTCTAGCGCGTTCCTTAGCCGCGCGGGCACGTTCTTCCGCCTCACGGGCACGCTGCTTTGCGATACGGAGTTCTTCCGCAGCACGGAGACGTTCGTTTCTCTGCCCGTCTAGCTCGTTGACCTTCCCGGAACTAGGGGAGAGTCGTGTAGATACCAGGCCGGGAAGTGAGATCTCTTCTTCTCTATCGAATAGCTCTGCGAGATTGGAGTACTTAGGTGTGCCCAAAGATTTTCGCGTCTGCTTCGGCAAAGCGCGAGGGCTTGGAGATACCTCCTCAGGGGGAGGCGTCTCTTGCTGTGTGGCAGTTGGTCTCGGTCTGATACCATCGGTGCTAATGAGATTAGACGACTGCAAGCGAGAAGCCAGAGTCGCTATTGGATTATCGCCACGGCTGGGACGATGCGGGCTTGATGGTTCGCTGTCTGGAGTAGCGGGCGGTTCCTGAGGGCTGATACGGATGCGCTTTGATGACTCTGGGCCGCCATCGTCAGGGATGTTGTTTGCAGCGCGGGAGCCCCTGCCGAACACACGAGCGTACAAATGGGTGAGAGTGCTGAAGACTCGGCCAAAAGGCGTGGAGCCTGTGGTGCTTCGTTTAGGTGGATTTGGAACATCATTCTGAATATCGTCGCTATCTTGCCACGAAGGCCAGGCCCCAGGCAATGATGTCATGTCGGGGCTTCTGCGCAATGGCGAGGCTCCCGAGTGTGCGGTACGTGCTGGTGTGCTGGGAAATCCGGCGACTGTACGAGTAGCAGGCGGAGTGTCGATATCCATAGCATCAGGGTCGACGGCGGAGTCGGCCCAAGTTGGGAAAGCACCCGGGGTCGACTGGGCAACGTGCTGACAAGAGGCATCAACCACGGCCGAATGAGAAGGTTGTTTTGGAAGCACGCCCGGATACCAAAACGGTGGATTTCCAAGTGGCAGTTTGAGTGAGGAGTTTCCTGGTCTAAATGGTGAGACTCGTGGCTTCGGCTTAGATGGCTGCAAGTTGTCGCCTTTATGGTTGGCGCGCTCAACCGTGGGATTGCTCTTGGTAGGTTCCTAGACAAACCGGGGAGCAGGTGCTGGTCGCGGGGGCACATACAGTGCGATCTGCAGGAGTCGTGGTAGCGGCTCTGCAGACACAAAAGGGAGGGTACCAATGCCAGGCTCGTCAATCGCGCTATAGGCTCGCTTTCGTGAGCGAGGGCTCGGTTCCTGGAAAGGTGTGACTGGCTTTTCCTTGTTAGGGAGTTGGATGGTGACGGATTTATCGTTTGCGGCTACTTTGCGGCAGCCGCCCATAATGTATTCCACGCCAGCTTCGTATTCATGCGAGGTCTTCTCGTGCTTTCGAAACTGGGCAGTCTTGTATTGTTCGAGGATGGGGCTAGGTCGGTGTGGTGGTGGTGGTGGTGCGCCCTCAAGTCTCGCTCTGAGGCAACCTTTGGCGTGAGCTCTCCGCTGTTCGCGGATGCTGTTGCGAAGGCGAGTGAATCGACAGGGTTTGCAATTGACAAAGTGATTGGCGTAGAAGACGCCGCGGCCGAGAGTGTGGGCAGCGTAGTCCGGGAGATCTTGCATGCTATCAGTTTGAAGTAGTCTGGAAAAGTGCTCGTTTAACGAGAATTCGATGGGAACTTGATGAAAAAAAAAATCGCTTCTGGAAGCTTGCAGTTGGTGATTTGGTTGCAGTCGCGAACTGGCGATTTGATGAAGAATGAGGGGAGAAGGTAAAGGAAAGCCAGACGGGACATAGGAAGGGCTAAGTATACAGGAAGTGGAATAATCACCAAAGCCACAAGGTGGCATGACGGTGCTATTTATTGGGGATGATTCTGGCTACTCGCTTCCGATCTAGATACAGGAATTAAATGAAAGTTGAAAGGAAAAGAATACTCACTCGTGACTTTGACTAAGGTTGGCCTGTGAAACTAAGTCTATTTGATTGCGCACTTGATGGTTAAATGCGCAAAGGCATTTGTGTGTGGACTGAGGTGATGGCTTTTAATGGCAGGCGTAACTAATTGAGGATGCAAGTTTTGGTGGTTTTGGTGCTTTGTCCACCAAGGTCAGGTCTCAGCGCGAGGGTTTGCGCCGCATTGCGGGCCTAGTTAAGCTCCCCCCCCAAGCAATTTAGTGGGCCTCGGATACTAAAGAACCAGGGGAACTGGCTCTCACCTTTGTCGCAATCGGCAGGCGGTGTCCTTTCTCTGCTCTTAGGGTATCAGCCACTAAACCTTATTGGAATCTGGCGGATCTGAGGGCAACGTGGGCGCATTTCTTATCTTGCTGCTTTTGCGTCATTGGCTGAAGGTTCGATTACCGTAACTGGACAGAGGAGCCACTGGAAATCTGCTGGTTGCCGGGCCGATAACCAGCCTGTGCACCCAGATCTGACGCAGGTACAAGGATCCAATTCCAATGATCGAAAGCTTAAAACGTACCTACGTCTTGGGATTGGGATCTTAACTGTGAAATTCCTTCTTTCGGAGCTCGCTAGGTCAGATACACCGAGGTGTTTTACTCCGATAATCTGCGTTGAAACTTAGCAATGTGTAAGAGGACCATGGCTTGGCATAACCTCAAGCTTTCGGGACTACCACCTTACATCAAGTAACCACATGACGCGGTTCATGAAATAAGATGCAGTGCTCTAGGAGAATGGGTATCTCGATTTATCCATCGCGCTACACTCAAGAAGGACCACTGCGCTGGGTAGAACGCATGCCGCTGCACAGAGATGGTCGGCACTCCGCGTCAAATAATACCCTCCTATTCTTTCTTGCTGCCTGCTCAAAAGTCTCCAAGACGCAGGCCTCCAAGGGTGATGACATGTAAAAAGATAAGCAACCCTGCCTGATGTGAAAACGCCGGCCAAATGCGCTGGATATAGAATCCTCCTTCCCATCTATCCATCCATCCTTCCAGTGAATTGTCTAGATAGCTCAAACCATTGCTCTGGTACATCTCCTGTATCGTGCGATGCCCTCTCCGTCTATTCCGTTGCCGTATAAGATTGCCGCCATACATTCGCTTCTGCAACTGTGCTAGTCGTGTCCCGCTGAACAGGAAGTTCATGTATAAGTCCAACGGTTTCAAGTCAACCCCACCATGAAGAATCAATCAGTGCAAGTTCATGATGTGTTTGGCGTTTTCGTAGACCATCCACGTGATACTCAGGGCCGGTGCCACCTTCAGCAGGTTGGGCATGAGACCCTTGTAGAGGCCGCGGACGCCCTCGTTACGGACCGTCTTATTCGCCACGTCCCAAATTCCCGTGTATCTCGCAGGGTGCATGCTGGTGCCCTGTGTCTGCAAGCGTGTGCGCAGGACGTTGAGCGGGTAGACGACGCTGGCTCCGAACGCCCCAGAGCTGGCACCCATGATCCCCGTCGCGAACGTGTTCGGTTGCGCGTCTTCCTCATGGACGCCGTATTTCTTAGCCATGTATGCGACGTATGTCGTTTTCAAAAACTCGAACGTGCCCATGTCGATGGCTGAATAAGGAAACATGCCGATGAGCCCCATAGTCACGCCGCGGTAGGCTGCACGGGCGCCACCCTCGGCATACATTTTACGGAAGGTCTGTATCAGCAGCGCGTTTCCTCGTGCACCGCCAGAGACATACTCTGATTGAAGCCTGGTGACACGTCAGGCATCACAGGGACTGTCGCCTCCGGCGATTCTGGGTTCACCTACCTGAATTTAAGGGTATCAAGAGGGTAAACGCAAAATCTAAAGAATCGTTAGTCCTTCCCCTGGAAAAGATGCGGGAGGGGGACGTACTGAGAAACCATACCGGCAAAACCACCGGCGACGAACTTCGAATACGGGTTGATGTGGTGCGTATCGCCATGCCCTTCCAAATCAGCAAGCGTCCTTTTCGCCGCTTCGTAGGCTCCGAACTGTATCCAGCATTAGCTTCGAGGTATCAGCAATTTATGGCAGCTAGGTATATATACTCTGATTGCGGTTTCGGGCATGATCTTCACGACATTGAGCCCGTTTCCTATTTCATGATTAATAATTGAGTGCAGCTTGTGCTTCATATAAGCAGGGCTTACCAGCAAAAAAGCCCCGGAACCCTCCAGCCTTGTAGAGGTCTGTAACAGCGGTAATTAGGGGCCTCCCCGCATTCCTGACGGCTAGGAGAGGCTGTCCTTTCTTAGCCGCCTTAACTACAAGACTGGCATCCGCGCTTGTGTTGACGAGGAGGTAAACTTTTAATCGGTCGAGAGGAGCAGTGGCGGTACGAGATATGCCTCCCGCGACTGCACCGGCGATGAAGTAGCCTGGATCGGGCAGGTAACTGATCAGCACGAATTTCTTGCCCTTTTCATGCAGCCCAGGCTCAACCTGAGCTCCTCGAGTAGTAGGAAGTATCGGCGGCTCGATCCCTTGAGAGACGGCACTTGTGTCTGCCTTGGATAGCATGTCATCCTCGGCAGTGTTAAGGTATGGCCTCGTCGCTACTGCATCCATCTTGGCCGCGGCGTTGGATAAGGGTGACGCCTGCTTTGCAGGCGCCTCCCGCTCCTGGTTCTCCTCTAGCGTGCTGTTGGGGGGATTGGTAGGAGAGTCTGGTGGAAACCAGGGGGGGTGCGATTTGTCGGGTGAAGAGGCAAGTCTTATGAGGGAACCAAAGAGAGTATGTAGAAAGAAGTCTGTGGTCCTACCTAAGCCTTGAAGAGTTTCGTCGCTGACAATCGAATCTCCCTCAGCTGTTAGGGTAAGAATTTCGGAATAAAATGAGAACACTGAACGTAGAGTTGCCGCAGGATCAGTATTCGGCATGAAGAGTAAAAAATCGCTAAATAATGTTAGTCAATTGGATTGGGTTTGCAATTTTGCCAAACGTTCGGATGCCCCTATTGTGCCCCCGCCTTCCTTAACCTCATCACATGCCACTTGGAACAATACCTTATCTACGCACATTGTTACAGAGGGGCAGCAGGAAACCCGAGTGCAGACAGAGCTGGACGGCGGCCTGTCATAGCTGCGAACACGAAGACAACAAATTAACATGACTTACCGCCATTCCTCATATGTGATGAAGCCATCCTTATTGTGGTCTATATCTTCGAAGAAGTCGTTGAGCCTACGCACTGGTATTGCGATGCCAGCTCGTTGAAATGCCGCTTGAAGTTCATCCTTGTCCAGCTTCCCATTGCGATCTCGATCTATTGCCTTGAAGAGCATGAGGAGCTGTCGTTCGGCCGCCTCGACGAAGACGCGGAATTCTATACGGCATCAGCCTCAATTCACCGAAGTCTGGGAGCCGAGAGACAGGCTTCCGACCACGGCCCGCGTGCGAAGCGCACCTTCATATTGTACCTTGCCATCGCCATTGGTATCTACCACCTTGATGATCTCCTTCAGCATACCGTCTGCATTTTTCATCGCTGCCGGAACATAATCAGCACCAGTTGTCCATAGCTACGAAGCTTAGGGGGTAAGAGATGCTGACGATGATCGATTTTATGGAGCCCCTTCTGCAGTCCTTTCCAATCCAGCTCCCCCTTTTGGTGGACGTCCAATTTCTTCCATAACTGCTCGACGCGTGCATCCCGCTGATTCTGTGACTCGGTCAACTCCATCTTGTACTCGGTAACCACGTTCGGGACCTTCATCTCCAGTATTCATGACTGGGACTAGGAGACGATGGCAGGATGAAGGCCCAGTGCTATGGGTACGGCATCGTAGTGTGTACAGTCGGATCAACCTCGCGCTCCAGTTCGTTCGCTTCGGAGCCGGATTGCTATCGTGTTATCCTGATTTTGAATTTGAATTGAAGTCGAACTCGAAACCGCCATCTGTCGTGTCCATTGAAAAGCCGCTTGTATTAGGGCGTTACTGGAGTCTGTCAGCGCTGCAGGGATATGTTAAAAGGCTGTGGACGAATCGTGAAAGCGCCTTTCGTCATAACACGCCGCTAGACTAAATGAGGAAACCGGCTAAGCGACCGATAAGCCGATAAAGGGAAACTTCTCCTTTCCTGAGACCAGGGCTGCCGGGATTTGTCACAGTGCATCGCGAGAAGAGATTTCCGGTGCGTCAAGGGGGTTGGGAGAGCCAACTATACAGTGTGAGCTGTTATTATATACGGTGGAATATCAGACATTCGTCCGATATCCTCCTATATCGCAACCTGAGATTGCCGTTGAGCTCCGAGACTCACCAAAATTTGTTTATTCAGCCTTGCCTAGGCAGGGCATCTCTTATCATATGCCGCTATGTGTGGTTCATACAACGAGCTGTTAGCGGAGCGAATGCATTTTGCTTGATAATTTTCCTTTTTTTGGAGCCCATTGGGCGTTTCTCATAATCATAATGGCGGCAAACTATTGGGAGTCCACCCAACGGCGGTTTTGGCAGTTCTCGAAAGATGAGCTCGCGGAGATGCGCGGAAAACTTGAAAACGAGGAATCCAACTTGATACAAATGTTTACACTTCCCCAGTGGAGGCATCTGAATATCTACATCAACCAACGTGAGTAACCGCTCGGCCCCTGCCATAGGTGTTGGATGGTATGGGTTGAGCTAACGATGCGTTCGTAGAAATCAACCGCCTGGGTAAGAGGCTCGGCAGCAAACAACAGGCCGTTGCTACCGCTCAGCTCTATATAAAACGGTTTTACTGCAAGGTCGAGATACGCCGGACAAATCCCTATCTCGTAATAGCTACTGCGCTGTATCTAGCCTGCAAGATGGAGGAATGTCCTCAACACATTCGCCTCGTCGTTCAGGAAGCCCGGTCTCTTTGGCAAGGTAAGATAACTCATGAACCGACTTCTAGCAAGATCTGGTTGACCAATTGAAGTGCTGACCATACAGATCTTCTTGCTCTCGACGTCGGGCGCCTCGGCGAATGCGAATTCTTTCTTATTTCCGAAATGAATTCTCACCTGATCGTGCATCAGCCGTATCGAACACTGACGAACCTCCAATCCGACCTTTTCTTATCCCAAGACGAAGTCAACATCGCCATGTCAGTTATTAACGATCACTACATGACCGACCTCCCTCTGCTTTACCCTCCGCACGTCATAGCCCTCACGGCGATATTGCTGTCCCTCGTCCTTCGTCCTAACTCGGTTGGCGGCGGAGCTGCGGCGAACATGGCGGCGGCCACAGCTGCGCTCGCGCAAGCTCAGGCTCGGACGGGCACCATCAGTGGTAGTACGACGGCGAGCGGGCAAAGTACACCAAGTGGTACAGAGACAAAAGACAAGCAACAAGAAGCTCGAGTGGGAAAGGTCCAGCGGTTCGCTGCGTTCCTCGCTGAGAGTAATGTTGATATCGAGGCTATGGTGGACTGCACCCAAGAGCTGATCTCATTTTACGAATGCTACGAACAATATAACGACAAAATGACCCGTGAGCAGATCAATCGGTTCGTAAAGGCCAGAGGACTAGACAAGCCATAAAATCGGCGTCGCCGCCGCCTTGGCCGGCAAGGCGCATTCACTGTTTGTTCAATTGGGTAATGAAAGACAATAAGCGGGATTCCGAACCGAGCAACATAGACATATACTTTTCGAAGCGGTGCAACGCCTATTGCCTACACAAACGCTACCCTTCATCCTCCATGCCGGCGAGGGCTCTATTGCGCCCTAGATAAAGATCGGTCGTTTAGGATACCCTGCATCGCTTTTGAAAAACCACGTGGCTCCATCCGCGTTGGACGACGTGCGCCAGACTCGCGGCTGATCTTTGTATGGGAAACTGGTATTCTGCTTCAAGGACGGACGCGCCGCGATACTGCAGTTGGTGAAGCAAATGACCTAAGGAAGAGCCAGCGATTGGTGGCTGGTTACCAAGCTGCATGTGCTGCATAATCTGCGGAGGAACAGCGGCGTGGCCGTGTCATGCACCAACAGCAGCAGATTTTGCTTGGGGGGAGAGCAAAAGCTGGCACGGGTTGGGACACCACTCTCTCCAAAGCTGACATGTTGCCAGCGACTGCTACATCTATCGGCCCCTACTTGAGAGCCTGTCCCTAGTAGGATATGGGGAACCCTGCGGTTCTGGAAACGCCCAAGAGGTTGGACGACGGCATTTGTGCGCCGACAGGCTGAGCCACGAGACTGTAGCAAAACAACGTCTGGGGGAGATCTTGAACTCGCAGCGACTCATATGTGGGGGCACGGCAGCAGGTTCGGCCCACGGTCTTCACTCCTGCGTCTCGTTGACCACCCATCTCTGGGAGACGGCTGTATTCTAACACGAGAGGGTCTCGTAAACTGCGGACGAGGTTGACAGACTGCATTCTGGATCTTAGCTACAACTGGCGATGAACTGGGCACCCAATGCTGAAATATGTACCTGCAGCTCCCTCAATTACAAAATGTGACGCTCCGGTCGTATGGCTTGCAGGAACCCTTTTGGTCATAGTCGCAGGTATAACTCGGCTCTTCACGAGGGCGCAGGTCAATCGTCTAAAGCAGCTTGTCAAAAGTGCTAACAGTACACATCTTCGGAAACACTCTCAGATGTTGTGTAGGTACTGGTCGCGAGATACTTAGCGGCGTCTTTCTGAAGACAACAATCGGCTTTATACAATTTGTATGACTGCCGAAGAGAGAGTGAGTTGCGTATTATCGCAATAGCTCCGTAGAGCAGAAGTAATATAAGATTACACCCCCCTCTATGCACCCACGGTACCTCTCAACACTCCGCATTCGCATCACCTGCTGTGTGACGACAGCTGATAAGATACGGCAGCGGAAGTGGGAAAGAGATGGCGACAGGACGACGAGGGCGTCGAAGATGGCGAAATGTGAAGTCATTCCCGAGCCTCGAAAAGGGCAACTGGAGTTTTTGCATCATGCGTCACCTCAACCCGCCAACGGCATTCAGCGCCAGGGGCAGACCGTGAGGAGCCTCAATCGGTCACCAGCCGGGTTCCAGAACTTACGGTATACGCACGCTCCAGCTCGCTGATCTCTACACGACGGCATGCTGTTGGAACCAAAGGAGATCGTCGCCTTCTCTTATCTGATCCGTCAGGGTCTCTAGTCCGAACGTATCCCTGTATCCAGCCAGATCTGGGGTTTGCAGAAGCGCTCAGAAGGCGGTCAAAGCGTTTTTTCCGGCACGCCTATTACCGTACGTACAGTAGACGGGGCAAGGCGGCAAATGGTGGCTGTCAGCCGCTACTACATCTAGCAACCGGGTAATGTAGTTTTCGCCACCTCGTCGTGGTCACCAACGCCTGGCTTGCAGGCGTTAATACCGTAAAGGTTACAGAAGCAAGATGGTCGGCGGATCTCTGTATGCTCTAGCATTTTACCATATGTTGAGTGATCTGGCCAACCGTCTTATTAACCGTTACGGTATAGAGGCAGTTACGTTGTGGGTAACAAGAACTGCGAGATTGCCGTCGAGATGGGGTCGTCCCCGAGATCTGCACTAACGGTCTAGACTCTGGTGTATGTATGTACTGTAGGTAGAGAGCGCTTCGGAATTGAAACAGTTCTTACGCTTTTATCTCCCGCCATGCAGATGCACGACACTTTACATCCTACCCTCGTAAGGTATCATACGAAGGCGGTAATACGTTTATTAGACAGTAGGTGCTGTATAAGCGCTTGCGGGTAACATGAGGGGCATGACGGCGGCTGCGGTAGGGGAATGCTTCTCCAGCCTCACCAGCCGCCACGCTCTCAGCCAAATAGACTCTACTATGTTTCACCTAGCATGACGGGAAAGAAGTTGCGCAAAACCTTGATGTCTTCCTTTTTCCTGCCGACATGGAAGTGGTGCATGTGGTCATTTCCCACCATGTTGTCTCGCATGCCGCGGCTGGCAGCAGGGATGGGATTCCCTTGCGGGTCCCTTGATGCCCTGCCTGGGCCTAGTCCACGTATGTAGAACGTGTAAGGGTGAGACACATCTCAAAGACGCTTGGAGAAGCGCCCAATGAGAACGAGTCGCATTGCTGACAACCACACACAGTGTCGCCGGTACCCAGTGTCAAAGGGGAGGCGGCGTTGCACGCTTACGGTTCCCACGCAGCTAGCCAATGCAGCTAGTCCCAACTAATGCAAGCTCGGAGCCCGGAAAAGGGACTAAGCCATCACAGCCACCTGTTTATGCAACAGCCCAACCCTCCTCTTCCCTTCTCACTGCTGCTCCCTGCATGCAGACTTGCGTGCCGAGTTGCGGCCTGTGACTTATTGTTCTTACTCGGCTGTCAGCCCAGCCCGGGGAGTTGAAGGCATTTCCTAAAAAAGGCGTGCAGGTGTTCAGGCACACCAGGAACAAAACCGGTGGCGCCCTTCTCGGGAGACCGAGGGGTTCCCACTCACTGCCGATAAGATTGCACGGATACCGTAGAGATCGGGCTCATGAACCAGAACGCCTATTCCC